>JAODLL010001185.1:0-13378 GCA_026546735.1 Forbesichthys agassizii | reverse complement strand
CACCACACCCCGCGACCTATGCCCACCTCCAACCAACCATAACCAACTCGCATTACATATTCCATGCATGGGCGTGTATCCTCCCAAAGAGACAATCGGCTGCCAGACTTGTCTGCAAGTACTTTGACCTCACCAACATGGCTGCCGAGCAGCCAGACTTGCCTGTAAGGACTTTGATGAAGCTCTCCGACATATTTTTGTACAGTACCAAGGACAGTTACTGTGCAGGAAGACTGCAACTAGAGCTGCAGTGAAATAGGGGACCATGGACTTTATGTTCTTCACTGTCACCAAATGTGCAGTTTGGTCACCTCATGTTGTATGTCCCAGTGGGAGTTAGCTGGCTCTCTGCCTCCGTGAGCTGCATATGAAGTGAATATGTGAATTAAACACGCATTATTTTGCTCCTACAGTCAAAATACAGATGGGTTCAAGTAAAAAAAAAAAATGGTCAGGCCAGTGTGGATATTTAAGACCTGGATGTGGCTGGGTGTGATGGCGTCATGAGAACATAACAATGTCCTGAGATTTATGAGATTAAAATAGAATCGAGCCCACCGACATTAAAGGTGGAGAAAAATTGTTGATATTTGAACTCGATCAAAACAAAACCACCTCTCCCTTCGATGCCATAGGGTGTTCCCTCAGAAGCTTTGCACCCCACATTGGATACACATTGCGAAGGCTTGGATTGTGTTGTTGTGTGGTGCAGCCTGCCATTTACAGAGCCAGGGCTGTGTTGAAAAACAAGATATTCACCAAATTTGACAAAGGGAATTCACATACAATGTCTCTCTCTCTCTCTCTCTCTCTCTCTCTCTCTCTCTCTCTCTCTCTTTCCCTCCCTCTCTCTCTCCCTATCCATTGTTTGTTTTATCTTAAATCTCTTTTATTATGGATGGCGTAATGCAATGTACCAAATTGTGCGGAACACTTAGTAAGCTTTGGTTTGGAGAACTATACATAAGAGGTTGTCTAATCGGGTCCAATTAACAATTGTAATAATTGTGACAACATTTTTAGTAGTTGTATCTGTTTCTGCTTTACCAAATAATACAAATCATGACATGAAATATTATCATGTTTGGGATGTTTTGCAGGCCATCTTCAGCCAGATCTACACCTGCCTTAGGAAAGGTATGTACATACTGTGGAGCATGTTTTACAGCTATAATCTACATGGTACAACTTGTATGGTGAACGTGTGGGTAAGAGGTATTTTATGAGACAGACTAGAAAAATGTTATTGTAGTTTAAAAAGGCATATATATATAAAAAGTTTTACATAACGGTTTACTCCTTGATTGAGTTATATCTGCCCCATACGGTGCTCATGTGCGCCCCCTGGTGTGATGAAAATTAGGGGCAACACAGAGGAGACAAGAATGGAACGCTGCATCTAGCAAACCTTCACATTGATTTGTGTCTCTTGCCATCGGAGAAAGGTTTTGTCAAGTCAGTTCAACTTCTCCATCACGACTCCCTAAGTGCTTTCAGTTTGATTTTCCCCTGCACAGAAGACATATTGGCGTAGGCTGGCTGTTATGTGTGTGCGCTATTCTCGGCAAACCCTTGCTTTCACATCGACACACATTCGTTCACGCATCAAAAACTGTCGCTGGCGACGGAACGGCCTTGCTGGAATAATTCAGTGACTTGCATATATTGGGCATAGGGTAGAGTTGTGTTTTCAAGGGGAGTGTTTTCTTTAGCATTTCCTCCACGATAGGATTTAAAGGTACTCTAGTATATGATTTTAAACATTAATATAACAGCCGACAAAGTATTTGTTTTGGTCTGAGATACTGGTGCACTTAGTTAGACACTTAGGCAAGCCATCCTCTATAGTTAAACTTTCATATTAGCATAAAGCATTATTAACATAGCATTATTAACATGTAGCTTATAGCATATCCAGATATGAGATCATTTCTCTGGAGGTTCTGAAAGGGACAAACGATTTGGTAAATCTGTTTTACACACAGTATAATTCATCTTGAATTACTCTAAAAGAAAAGTCACTGTACTTCAAGATGGTCAGATACTAGAGCCCTGCAGTAGGTGTGATTCTGGATTGCAACAATCTTTGTCATGTTGCTATCACTTTCAGTTAGCCAATCAAGTTGGGGCTTGTATAAAAAAATGAATGCTTGAAAATATGTGCCTGATATAAGAATGATGTTGGAATGCTCTCAGATAAAAATAATGAATGTTCTCTAACACCTATATCATTGCTCTTCAACTCCGGTCCTGGAGGGCCGCACCCTGCATGTTTTAGTTTGCTCCCTGCTCCAACACACCTGATTCAAGGTTGTTAGAAGCCTGATAAAGACCCGTTGAATCAGGTGTGTTGGAGCAGGGAGAGATCTAAAACATGCAGGGTGCGGCCCTCCAGGACCGGAGTTGAATAGCCACGATCTATATGCAAATATAGCTCTGCTATAATTAAACTATATATATTTTCACAAATTGGTTCCAAACATTGGTCCAAATTCCCTCTGGCAGTTTTCATGAGCCTGAGTTGGATAAGCATTTCACCTGCCATCTGGTAATAAAAATGAATCTGGGACAGAATAATAGACGTACTTCAGAAATAGCCACAAATGCTGTATGTATTCATCATAATAGACAAAATGCTGACATAATATCATATTGATTAGAATGCAAATACGTACTATATCTGCTTGTTAGCAGAGACCCAGTCAAGCCCACTGCTCTATGGTTAGTTAGGGAAGCCATTTATTTGGCCGGTCAAGCTCTAATGCTATCGACAAGGGTAAGCCTAAAGCCACTAACAGGAGAGACAGGCCGGAGCCTGGTGTCGGAGACCCTGACGCACATCCCGATATGCACCCTTCCAGTAGAAGCTGCGTTCTTATTATTATTATTACTTATGAGAGAGAGGTAAGGACCATGAGCGGCTACTGTTTCTTGGATGTTGTTAGTTTATATTTAATACGCATAGTTTGTCTGGCGAGATTTTTGCTTGTTGGATTTGGAAGCAACAAGCATGGTTGGTTTGCGTGTTTGTGGAAACATAGGCTTGGTGAGAACGAGCTTTTTGATAAAACATATTACAGTGTTACAATATATTGTACATTGGGTAAATATGTAGAGCAGGCTGTACTGCATCTTATGCATGTGGCGTGCGTGTGTGTGGAGTTGTAGCGTGTCACGGGGAGTGAGTGTAGGCGCAGACGGAATGAGTCCCAGAAACTGTACAAAGACACCAACAGTAGTACTAAAGTCAACACCCCACAGAACACACAGCTGTAAACGATAAAAAAAACAACAGAAAACACGTGAGACTGGAGAGCGCTGGGGACACGAGCCACCAGCGGCCAGAAGTGGAATCAAACACGGCGATGCCGATGGCGTGGAAGCCACGTCTCCGGTCGGCGGCGCGGCCACGGTTGTGTTACAGACGTTAACATTACTAGAGCACTCGGTGCTTACACGCAGGCAAACGTTAAGCTTTGCGCACCGGTTCTGATCGCATATGCAGCTTTTGTCTTCTTGTGGTGACACTGAAGGCCCAGTGTCGAGGGTCACGGTTAGCTGCTGTAATAAAGCACTTCACCTGCTAGTTCATTTGACAACAGCTGTCTGTAGAGGACCTTCAGTTGTCTATTACGTCAGTATATATTTCTGCCAGGTTTATACGGTATGTTATGGCACCTCCAGATTACAAATGCAATATGTTGTGCAACTAGGAGGGATAGAAATTAGGAAAGTAGTCGGATGCAGGAAGGCAAATGTATATACTTTGGGTTTTAAACCAAAACATACAAAATGTCTTTCTTATGCAGAAATAACAGAATTGTCTTTTTACACTTGATTAGGAATGCCACTGGGGAAGAGCTGCAGCATTATTGATTGTCGAATAAATCAATTCCAATAAATCGCATTCTTATAATCACAACACTTAGCTCAAATGTTCTACTGGCTCTATGCACCTTAAAACACTTAATGCACAAGCTGTTTTGAACTATTGACTATTTATAATGAAGGGTGACACAATGACTCTTCAATTCACTCCCAGCTTTTCTTCAGGAATCACATTGTACTTGATAATAATGTCTTTGTTCGATTTCTCCTCCAGCCAAGACCATTTACATCAGACACCATTATAATCATTGGGAGGCAACCACTGTTCGACTGCTGCCACAGTTATTTTTCCATACGGCCCATTTTTAAAAGGGTAGTGTGCATTTTTGCAGCGCAGATATTGTGTACACAATGTATCTTAGGTTTTCTAGTATTTCAAAATATTGTGTAGTTGTAGATAATGCACACATTACATTTAATCTTCCATGTTCAACTTTTAATCAGTTGCTATAGACATAAAGTCAGCCCAGTTACTTGTCGTGGAGACGTTCCAGGTGACATGACGACTAATAAAGTGTATATTTTTAATTTCAACACGAAAGGAGTTGCACGTCATGGTTTTTTAAACGTTGCTTATTCCTGGTTTCCAAACGTCAGCTGGGCACATTGTTTTTCGTCCCTGAGTGGAGAAAATTATTTTCTTGATAACAGAACATCCATTAGCTTGTGTTTTAGTGGTCCTGTCCTCGCAGTTTCAGTTTGGCATCCCACCATGTAAAGGTTACATTGCTAACATTTAACCTGTGTTTATTTTTTTAACGTTGTTCACACAGTAACTCTTTAGTATATGCGTAAAAACACTCCCTAGTGGTTTTCCCCCAGCGCACTGCAAAGGCCCTAATAACTTGAGCCCAAACAGAGGCAGAGAGCGTTTTTGCTACTCCATCTGCTTAGGAAGATAACAATGATGGAATCCTGAAGGCAAAGAAGGTCCTGCGTCACTCGCCCTGAGGCTTTGAAGTGCTTTTTCTGAGAGCATGATAAGCTCGACCAACGAGATGGAGAGAGAGAGGGGGAGAGAGAGCGAGGGTGGGGGCGGGTGATGTTGGGGGTGGAGGGGTAGTATGGTTCTCCGAGGTATGCGTCTGGAAAATGCATTCTTGCTGTGTGTAGTCAGATCAGTGGTTCCTTCTATTATTATTTTCAGGTAATACATCTTCAATAAAAACATGCATGTAACTATGAGCTACTTTTATATGGAGGGTAAGTGTAAATTATAGATAACTAGTATTATTCCATACAGTATCTCTCTCTGTGATTGTCAAATCACTTATTATCCATCCATCTATCTATCCATTTACACATTAATCTACCCATCTACACATACATGTATCCATTTACTATCCATCTATGATCAACATGTCCAATCCATCCATCTGTCCATTCATCATCTACCCAATCATCCACCCATCCATCTACTTATATCTACCCATCATTCATTTAAACATCCATCAATCCATTTAAACATCCATTCATCTATCCAATTATCAATATATCTAATCATCCATCCATCTACCCATCTATTTAATCATCCATCCATCCATGCATCTATTTATCAACTCACCTATCTACCCATCTATCATCAATCCATCCATAATTCAACCATCCATCATTCAATCACCCATCCATCCATCTACCCATTCATCCATCTGTCATCCAATCACCCATCTGACAACCCATCCACCCATCCATCCATCCATCCATCTACCCATCCATCCATCCATCTACCAATCCATCCATCTGTCATCCAATCTCCCATCCAACAACCCAATCACCCATCCATCCATCTACCCATCCATTCATCCATCCATCATCCATCCATCCATGCATGTGTTGCAGCCAGTGGCCTGTCGAGGTGTGGGCCCCCCCGGTACCCAGGTGACCCTGGAAGAGCAGGCCTACCTCTTGTTGACAGAGCAGGAGAGGCAGACGATGGGCTACTATCTGCAGGAGTACTGTGAGGGGCACATAGGGTTGGAGCCCCTGGCCATGGCCCTGTTTGAGCTCTTCAACACCCACGCCAAGGTACGGCTAAATAGGTTGTTAAAGCCTGATAATGACGCATTCCTATGAGTCAGGTGTGTTGGAGCAAGGGAAGATCTAATGCCACCCTTACACCAAGCGACTTCTAAGCGATTTCACTGTCGCAGACAATCTCGAGGGTCTAGCTAAAGTTGTAGCATGTAGTGCTGGGCGGTATACTGTACATCTTGTTATTATTCCAATCTCTTTGTATTTGTTCTTCGCCCAAACCGCCCCCCAAATTGTCCAGTTGTCCCTGCTGTCTGAGGTGAGGGATCTGGTGGCACCCCAGGACCTGGAGCTATACGACGGGATGGTGTTGCACCGTGAGCGTGAGGCCTGGCGGCAGGGAGGGGTTACGGGGGCTTCGCACCCACAGGCCCCATGCATCCACACCACCACTAAGGTACGGGTGTGGCTCTGTAGCCTGGTGTACCCAATACCCACAATGCACTTGTGTGCTTTGAGCTCCATTGCTCCATTGTGGACTGTTTGCAGTTGTTGCATCCTAATTGTGAATGCCCGCCTATTGACAAATGTGGTATTTTGATTGACATGCACGACGACCAACTACACGTAACTCAATGACCAAGTCGGACGTTAAACTTGCAATTGTTTGAAAACTTAACAAGACTGGCTGTTTACACGTCTTGTAAACCTGTAAAATTAGTACGGTTACTGATTAAATAAATGTTTCATTTTATATTAGTAAATAAAGCAGTAAACTACCATCGCGCCGGAAATTACAGATACATTCTTGTGAGTGAGGTTGCTGACAGCCAATGGAAATCGACAGGATAACTTCCCCAAAGTTTGAGGGTCTTAAATCGAGCTTATGTATCAGACGATCAGCACAGACTTGCTTATGAGATGTACTGCTGATGGACGGAAGAGTCTGAGACTAAACCATGTCATGTCTTGCACTGCCTCTGATTGGCTAAATGATTACATCTGTCAAGCACGTAGCCCTTTCTGTTTATTGCAGTTACATTTAGGAGTTAGATTACTCTCTGGTTACGACCAGTGATTATGTTTATGGGTTAGTTTGCAATTTGGTTAAGATTTGTGAATACATGTATTGGTTAGTTTACCCTCTGGGGAAAAAAACATTTCCACGTGTAATAATACAATAAGTACTTAGAGAGCAGTAAAGAGTATTTGGATGTGACATGTGCAGCCACTGTAATCATCTAGCCGTGAAGAGAAATGCTGAATCATATCAGTGTGCGTTAAACACGTCTGTGCCTGGAAAGACTGTCGATAACACCGACACAGATTTGAGATATTTGCATACGTACAGATGGATGGGTGAACAAATGGCTATTTCAGAAGGAAAATAAACAAGATAATTGTCACACGGACAGCTGGAAGTGATGCAAAGTACCTGAAAGGATTACATAATATGTGATTACACACTTACTCTGTAATTATTAATAACATGACATGCCTTATATTAGGTAACTTGCACATTGCCTCCAATGGTATCAGTTACCAGCAAATATGAATATAGATTTTAAATGTATAGATTTTGTGGGGGTGGCAACTGTAAGCAAAAGGTCTCACATTTTAAGACTATACTATATATGCTGGAGTTATTTTGCATAATTTGTGTTAATGGTGTAACACCATATTTAGGATGATGGGATAAGCCATCTGCAATGTTTATGATGCCATGAATTAACAAGAATCCGCTGGTCAACAACACATGCCATTAAACATTATCTCCCTATTAATAAAATAAAGCTGTAGCCTTATCCACTCACTATCTGAAATATGCCTCTTCATAGAACAGTCCATGTCCAATCCTATGTGCGGGGGACTTTTAGAAGGGAAAATGCCGAACCGGTGCACATAAAAGGGGATGGGTTTTTATTTCTTTTTTTCCTGAAGTCAAAAATGAAAGAGGAGAGATACCAGCATAAACACACACAGGATCAGGATGTCTATGAGATAACCAATGTGTCATGAACCTGGATATTAGGTGGAAACTAAGTTGGGGCTTTCCTGTAACATCCAGATCAATGTGAAAGAAATCATAGCGCTTTTGAAATGGCTAAAACATAGCCTAGTTAATGAAAGTTATTGAAAGTCATAGCTTAACTAAACATATCTTAAAACAAAACTATCTGCAAACTCAAGTGTCTTTGCTAGTTTCAGACTGACTCAGCTGTCATTTTCTAAATCAGTTTAATGCCAATGATGTGACATGCTTATGTGATAATACCAAGGAAACTATTTATAAGAGCTAATTTCAAAGCCCATATACAGTATAAGGCCCTTTCATAATCACGTTTTAGTGACTTCTCATCCCGTGACGCCGAAATAACCGTACAGTCACACCTCCGGAGCTCCGCCGTGATCTCTGTGAAAATGTACCTACCTAGAAGCACTCTTAGGTGAGTACCGGGTCCCGGAGGTCCCGGTGGTACTTCCGCAGCCGCAAGCGGGAGCTAAAAAGTGGGGGGTACGACTTAGATCCCTATAAAACTGCTTAATGGGAGAAATGTATCCTTTCCATTCCCCCCACCCTATATGCCCCAGATGCAAAGTAATAAGCATATTGCATTCGCTCTTTGTCAGCAAAAATGCATGCATAAACATGACTGATTAGCTTGTCAGCGAAAATCAGAATGAGCTAACAAAAATAATCATTAGATGTCCATCTACTGTATAGCAATTTGATCAGAACAGTGAAGCTTTCCTAGGGGGGGTTTGTGTATGTTTCCTGGATACGTCACTCGGTGTGTGTTTTCTTCAGGGTCTGCATTCTGCATGTATAGCCTGTGTGGTTTAAATGTCTATAACCAGACGTGGTTTAAATCATTGTTCAAACATGTTGAATATGTATTATGTATTATATTAACCATAAAGAGATTAACACAATTCAACTGAATGTTATTCTGGAAAATGTCATCAATAACCTAATTTATTTAACGGGTCAAATTGACCCTTTTCAATATTTCACTTACATATAATACAATGATAATGTTTTTCAACCTGAAACTCAATGGCCTTGGCTTGTTTTATGTGAAAAACATGTGAAATGAAAAAATTATGTAGTAGTATGCTACAATACCCCTTCACATTTGTCCTTCATACGGTCTTCAGGTCATTCTGACCCAATCTGAGACATATAATTCTATGCCTGAGACACACAGACAAACATAAACACACACACTTACTCACTCACACCATAGAACTATCTTACATTGTTACAATCCAAGCAGAGAAGCCATCCGATATGTTTTTTCATGCTCTCTTTAGAAGAAGATTGCAGTGGAAAATAAGTATATTTCAGATAATGATTTTCATATAGAAATAAACTGTAAGTGACCCCCGAGTCAGCCACTGAAGTAACCCCACAGACAGCTGGAGGGTGGAACCCCACTAACATCTGCTGAATATGCCCCACAGTCAGCCATATGAGCTCCACAGATGGCCATAAGAGTCTCACCACAGCCAGCTGTATGAGCCCTACAGCCAGCTGTATATAAGACCCATAGCCAGCTGTATAAGAGCCCCACAGCCAGCTGTATATAAGACCCATAGCCAGCTGTATAAGAGCCCCACAGCCAGCTGTATAGGAGCCCTACAGCCAGCTGTATAAGAGCCCCACAGCCAGCTGTATAAGAGACCCATAGCCAGCTGTAAAAGAGCCCCACAGCCAGCTGTATAAGAGACCCATAGCCAGCTGTATAAGAGCCCCACAGCCAGCTGTATATAAGACCCATAGCCAGCTGTATAAGAGACCCATAGCCAGCTGTATAAGAGCCCCACAGCCAGCTGTATAAGAGACCCACAGCCAGCTGTATAAGAGCCCCACAGCCAGCTGTTTAAGAGCCCCACAGCCAGCTGTATAGGAGCCCCACAGCCAGCTGTATATGAGACCCACAGCCAGCTGTATATGAGACCCACAGCCAGCTGTTTAAGAGACCCACAGCCAGCTGTTTAAGAGACCCACAGCCAGCTGTATATGAGACCCACAGCCAGCTGTTTAAGAGACCCACAGCCAGCTGTATATAAGACCCACAGCCAGCTGTATAGGAGACCCACAGCCAGCTGTATAAGAGCCCCACAGCCAGCTGTATATAAGACCCACAGCCAGCTGTTTAAGAGACCCACAGCCAGCTGTATGAGCCCTACAACTAGCCATAAGAAGAGCCCCATAGTAATTTGTACATGTACATAGACAGTTGTACATGTACACAGTCAGTTGTACATGTTTGTCAGATGGTTCTTTGTGATATTACAGGGTTCCTAATTATTCTTTGAGTTATAATTAAATTAACCATACTTCACTTGTCTGGGGTGGGTATAATGTAGGCTGCTGCTAGTCGATATTGACCTACATATAGGCCTACAATTGCAAAGAACCATGGTCTGAAAGGTTCTTTGTGGAAACAAAAATGGTTCTTCCATGGCATCACTCTGAAGAACCATTTTCAGTTCCAGTTGGCACCTTTGTTTTTCTGTGTGTACCACATACGTAAACAGTGGATATTGAAGGACACAACTTTACAGACTGCAATGTTGTGTACAAACAGTACCAGACAGCTTATGTATAATTACTTGACATTTTTCACATTTAACCATTTTAAAGCTTGGGTAGCAAATTGGGCCACATAATTCAGGTACAGTATGGCATCCATTTCCCACTTTTGCAATATCACCCTTCTGATGACTACATGTACTGTACATGCATATACGTGCCCCTCTTCTCCCTCAGCTAAATACAGCTCAGAGCAGAGGAACAGAATGGGAACATGGAAGTGATCAATGATCAATGGAGGACTGAGATATTGTCGTAATGAGGCTAAATATTTTACAGTCTAGGGAATACTAGAAAAAAATATGTCTAGTTTGATTTGAAATTGATGAAAGTCAAATCTAGGTTAGGATAAATGGTGTTCGGAACTAGCTAACTAGCTAACTAACTAGCTGACTAGCTAGCTATCTAGAGCTAACTAACTAACTTACTAACTAACTAACTAGATAACTAGCGAAATATTCATTAGGATGTACATATCTTGTGTAGTGTTTCAAAGAGAGCAGTTTAATGGGCTTGTGTTGCAATCAGTGCCTAACCCTGTAGTTCCACACACACACACACACACACAAACACACACACAGACATACTGTACACACCCACACAGACACACACTCACACACTCACTCACTCAGACTCAGACACACACACACATGCACACACATACAGTACACAGACACACAGTCAGGCACACACACACACACACACTCAGACATGCCAGACACAGGAGACACACACACACACACACACATAATACACACACACACACACACACAATACACACGCGCACACACACACACACACACACACACACACACGCAGGACAGCGGGATCTGCCTGTTAGGTTTTGGTTTGGCTGGAGGCGAGACCTCTCCCAATGGTCCGGGACTTGAGCCGGACCATGTGTGTGTCTCCCAGCATGATTTGTTGTTCCCTTATTAGTGCTCGCTATGCCTCTGATTGCTGATTACACCCTCTGTGATTAATTGACCGTGCTGACTCATTAATTATTATGCTTGTGACCCCCCCTTTCCCCACACACCCACCACTACCACCGCCAGTTAGTAGCTAATTGCAGTTAATTGATACTCACTTAGTTATAGCTCAGTAGCAGCCAGTAAGCCGTGTTGTGGTGACAAGATGTTCTACTCATCGTGCAGCGACCGCAAAGATGTAGATTTAAAGAATACCTTTTTGATTTGCATCTGGCAGTGACTAGACCCCTTGTGGTTGAAATCAGAATCACAAAAACACTCTTTTACTAGGCTAACATCGTAAACATTGTGTGGACGCTGCAAAACAGAGATTAACGGAGATTGCTAGAGACGACAGAGATGGCTAGAGAGAGATGTACAGAGATGGACAGAGATGGCCAGAGAGAGATGGACAGAGATGGCCAGAAAGAGAGAGATGGACAGAGATGGTTAGAAAGGGAGAGAGAGACTGACAGAGATGGCTAGAGAGAGAGAGAGATTGAGAGATGGCTAGAGAGAGAGAGAGAGAGAGAGAGATTGAGAGATGGCTAGAGAGAGATGGACAGAGATGGACAGAAAGAGAGAGAGAGATGTACAGAGATGGACAGAGATGGCCAGAGAGAGATGGACAGAGATGGCCAGAGAGAGAGAGAGAGAGATTGAGAGATGGCTAGAGAGAGAGAGTGACCCAGCTGTGTTATCCGTGTGTTCCAGAATGAAGGCCTGGTTTGTGGCAGGACACAAGACACCCAGGAGGACATGAATAATACCTATGAAGACACCACAATGGTGAGTCAGACACAGGACATTGTTAAGCGGGATGAAAAGAAAGCAGTTAAGGAAATTGATGGTTTTCCAAAGAAGAAATCATTAAGAAATCCTCTAGTTCTCTCTAGTTCACAAGCCACATCTCACCCATCATGACATTATGATATTACACTAGATTAATGCATATGAAATCGAGAGGAGGCCTAATTATGATCAGTGATGCATAGTAGCAAAAGAGTTATATAAAAAAGTACGAGACCAACTTGGAAATTCAGCCCAACCTCGGCACGACCTATTTTGATTCCAGTTACAGATTTTGTTGTGTTGGATGAATGGATAAACGACTGCGGCAGATTTCAAATGCCCCCTTCTGATTTTCATAGTGGGACTACAAAATAATTGGTGTGCATTCTGAAATAACACTAGGGGTCATCGTCTGAAGGGAAGCGCTGTAATCACACTGATCTCAACACGGCAAGTGAATTTGTGCAGCACATTTCCACAACAAAGCGAGTAGGGAGTGCATTGCATAAGGTATGTAAAACAGCATATAAAATGCTATACTGGAACAAGAGTCAGAACAACAGCACCTCGAGAAAAAGGAGCAAAGTGGACAGGCTTAAAATGTGCTTTATTTAAAAAGGCACTGGAGAGCATTTTCAGCATGGACTTAAGAATTTACTTACAATGACTTTCAGTGAGCACGGCAACATGTAGTGACTTACAGCCACTGTATGTTGTTGTTGTTGACATGGCAACTGTGTTGTTGTTGTTGTTGACGTGACGACCACTTCGTCCGTCTGCCAGGGTAACGCCGAGCCCCTGCGGGAGTCCCCCCCTGCCCAGGGCCCGAGCGGGGCCCCATCCAGGGAAAGAGGGCCCAGCAGGAGGGGCTCTGCCCGTCTGGCCTCCTCCTCCTCTTCCAACACCTCCTCTTTCAGGGACCCCACAAGGCTCCTCCAGGGGTGCCTCCACCGCTCCTCCAGGAGCATGATTGGCTCCCAGCAGACCCCCACGGAACCCCACTGCCCTCACTACCCCTCCTCCGGCTCCCAGCAGACCCCCACCTCACCCCACTGCCCTCACTACCCCTTCCCCGGCTCCCAGCAGACCCCCACCTCACCCCACTACCCCTCCTCCGGCTCCCAGCAGACCCCCACCTCACCCCACTGCCCTCACT
>JAODLL010001184.1:0-13378 GCA_026546735.1 Forbesichthys agassizii | reverse complement strand
CATATACACATATATATACACACATATATATATATATATATATATATATATATATATATACACACACATATATACACATATACACACATATATACACATACATATATATACACACACACATATATATAATACACATATATATATTCTATACATATATATATATATTATATACATATTATATACATATATATTCTATACATATATATATATTCTATACATATATATATTATATACATATATACACACATACATATATATACATACATACACATACACACATATATATATACATATACACATACATATACATATATATATTGACACACACATATATACACACATACACACGCGCGCTTACTAAAAAACAACCCTATAATCTCATTAGACCATAAAAGGGAGGCAAAAAAATATTTACACACTATAATAATTTTAGGAGGTCACATTCAGACCATCACAGTATAAACAAACAATGTGAGGGAAATCACTTTAAGGTAACTGGTGTATTTCTTTTAGTTTTGTTTGTGTTTTGTACACACCTCTAGTAAATACTGTTAAATATGCACTTAGGAAAAATATTGTATCCAGTGGACGAAAAAACTATTAGTTTCACATGAAGGCACTAAAGAATCGTGTAGAGAACCAGCCTCTTTCAGGTGCAAAAAATGATGACCCCCCCCCCCATACACACACACACACACACACACCTGTCAGCCTAACTTTCATTTTCAAAGGAACCCCAAGCCAAATGACAGTGACGTAGACCTAATAAGTGAGGTCTACGAGTCCTTCCTGTTTCGTTTTTGAGACAGAAACACACTAGCATGTCTTATCTTTTAGATACTGCATACTCAAAATTGATCTCCACATAAGATATACTGCTCTACGCCAAATATATACTACCCGGCTGTATACTATTTAATTGTAATATGTGTAAATTAAAGTTGAGTTGTTTTTTTTTAAGCCTACCATACATTGTTTTGACCAAAGGCAGGACAGGATCTTAATTTAGGCCTGCCTACATACATTCCATTCACCCCACACCCAACCTTTTTCTTTTTTTGATCTGCCACACTACTTTTGGATTAATTTAGATGTACATGTTGTCAATGAAGTACATATGAATTTGCACAACTATACATTTAGAAGACGACAATACAACCTTGTAAAATGACATTCTTCCAGAAAGAGCCTAGAATTAAATACATGTATGATGTCATTTACATTATGAGCTGGTAAAGCTGGTTCTGAACAACTTGAGATAAACTGTGCTTTTAATAGTCGGTACTTAGTAAGGTATGTTTATTTTTTTGACAGTTCAAACTGTACAACATGGTAAAACCTCCCTGAAACTACAGCTAAACAAATACAGTAGGCTTTTACTCCAGTAAAGGGGTTGGCAGGGTGGGGTGTGATGAGATACTGTATACATTTATTTATTTTAAAATGCGATAGACCTAGGGAGACATGGCTACATTTTTCTACATTGCCTAACCCTTTAGAACGTCAGAGAAAGCTACCTGTTCATACTTGTGTGTGCACTATCATTTAAGGTAACAGTATAGCTTGTAATTCACTTTCTGTTACACCTCAAAATAAGGAAATGGCATGTTCACATCTAAGAAAATGCACATCCCTATTGCCCCTGGCAACCAATGCACTCACACCAAGTGCACCTGCTCCTCCCACTCGGAGGACGAGCTGCTGGGCAGCTGGTCGGACACTGAGTTACAGCACGGCGTGTCCACCCGGCACGCCTTTGCCCGCCCCCCAGCAGTGTCTGTTGCGTAAGGCTGGGGCACCACCCCCCCGAGCCCCACAAGGTCTAACTGGGTGGGCCTCTGCGTCGCCACCGCTACACCCACCTCTTCCTCCCCTTCCTCCACCTGTGGCTGTCTGCGGGGGCACTCGGGCCTCGGGCTGCGAGGCTTGGGGTCCTGCTCCTCCGGGAAGGCTTCCCTGGCCGGGGGCGCCAGGTCGCCGTCTGTGTCCGTGTCGGAGGAGAGGGAGGGCACCAGCGTGACGCCGCCGGCGCTCTGGGGGTTCATGTCGTGGAACCAGGCCATGATGTTGCCCAGCAGGTTAGCGTTAGTCACGGCAGCAGCTGTGGAGGAGGAGCAGGAAGAGGGCTCCTGGCTGCTGACTTCACTGGGGAACGAGCATGAAGCTGGCGCTGTTGGCACAGCGGCCCCGCCGTGGGGCTGGTGGTGGCTGGTGAGGCTTGCAGTGCCCAGCTTGGCCAAGCTCTGCCCGAGCTCCAGCAGCTCTGAGCTGCTTAGGGAGGCTCTGGGGGGGACCGCCACACTCGGACTGCTCTGTTCCAGCCTAGTGGGCAGAGAGGTACCGATAGCACCCAGGGACGACTCATTGGCCAGGATCTCGCGGTTGGCTACGCCCCTGTCCAGGCCTGCGTCCTGGAGCGACAGCTGAATGGCCCATAGAATGTTAGGATCTTCATCTTCTAATGAACCAAGGCCCTGAGAGAGAGAGAGAGAGAAAAAAGGAAAACATAAGAAATATCTGATTCACTGTTAAATAAAAAGCTAATATCCCATTTGCACTTGATTTAGTCTGCACCAAAAGCCATTCTGACAAGTGTAATGCTTCTACTTTGCTTATCACCAGAATGCCTAGGGAAATAGTGCTAATGGGTAGCTCACCTAATGGCGTTCAGAGGCATCTCATTAAGACGGAAAGGAAAAGCCTCCAAGGCATTACACAGAAAACACAATGCCAAGGTATTTAAAACGCGCTGCTCACAGAATTGGAAAAATACAACCTTAATTTAATTTCTCCAGCTGAGGCCCCCCATTCAAATGCAACAGTCCCGTCATGGACCAACATTCTATTGTCAACGATTGCCAAGTCAGCCCAAACACTTGCAATTCCTAAAATCAAGTTCACACTGAAAGTGTGGCAGCAACATTTGAGAAGTGGCATGAACAAAAACTGACAAAAATCTGGTCTTAATGTCAAGGTTATGGCATATGGAAACGGGCTAAATTAATTACCAGCGTACCGAAGGGACCTGTCAGGGACCTATAGGCTCTCAGAGTAGACCTAAGATATTCTAAAAAATAATACCCTATTTATTAATTTTATAAGGTCATTATTTAAATCTAAACATAAGTTTTAACAAAATATAACCCTTCAACTTTCATAACCCCCCCCATCCCAAAAAAAACAAACAAGTGAAGGGGGTCAGATGGCCAAGGTTGAACAGTCACAAGTTGTGATTGAGCATATACAAAGCACTGCTAGAGCATTAATATAAAGCAGAGTGTGTAGTTCTATACTATGGTTCGGCATTGTGTTTAGTGCAGACATTAACTAAGTGAATGTTGAGTTAACCTTACCAGCAGACCTCGTCTGTGGCGTCCTCCTACATCTTGTGTGTCTTTGAAAGGGAGAAAACAAAAAGGCCCACAGTCAAACCATCACTGTAACATTTAATGAAATACTGAATACTGGCGGCACACTAAGAGCAATGGAGGCTTTGAACCAATCATATCCTTCTGTGGTCTCATCCTTTTAGCGAAGCTATTAATTGACAATGTTGCTATCTGATGCAAGGCATTTTTCAACATTGCATTTCAATAATGCCATATGACAGCTTATACCCCCCCCCCCCACACCACCAAATCAATATATAACCACAGTCCCATTAGGTTGCATCAAAATGGAGAAATCCTACTCACCTTTCATTCCACAGAAATGTAAGGGTGTACGGGAGGTTTATTACTCTGATTAGGCTTTTCTGTTAAATCTTAGGTAAAACATGTGGTACAATCATACCCGATACCATGAATATTCAACTAACAGGTATTCGTGAGCCTTTTTGCTAAATAACATAATACAATGACCTTGTGTGCTTCCAATAAATGCGTTAAGACACCAGTCAGTAAAGTCAGTGGCTGATGTGTAAAGCCCACCGCAGAGGAGAATATAGTTTTCTAGATATTATGAACAATAACTTTTTTTTTAGACAAACAATATTGAATTAAAAATAAAGCCGTTGCTACAGCAACATGCTTTCAGCGGAATAGTAGCTTTGTGACCTAATGCAAGGTTAATTGATTGTGATCCACATGAGTTAGATTTACTGGCAGGAGTCTGTGTTTAATGCAGTACAGGAGATTAGACAAGATATGAGATATGTGTAAAATACTGTGTGCACTAGACGAGTGTGGTACCTAAAGTGCTTTCGCTGGGGTCATCGGGGTCAGGAGTGTTGCTACGGAGACTGGACATATCGCCTCTCCGCCTCTGTCTATGCCGGCGTCTGTACTGGAACTCTGCATATTCCTGCCAACATAAAACACACATCAGTACAGACGCTGAGGTTCATAGAGCACCACACTGTTAGTGTTTAATAACAGATGCTTCCATCATGCAGCCATGACGGCCTACCGTACACACATGCCACAGAGAGACCACTCAGAATCATATCAGGTTGCCAATAGATGCTGATCCAGTGATCGTTGATTCGTGGCAAGGGTCTGATTTGTCTAATGCATGCAAGGTTAATGCGATAAAGGTAGTGCATCATCGTGTACAGTAGCATATAGTACAGTAGAAGTAGTCTATTGGAGCAGTAGATCAGCACCTAGAGACAACCCCTGCTTGGCCCCATTACCGCCAAGCCTTCAGTCATTAGAGTGAAGTCAAACAGCACACGCACAGGCAGGGAATTAGAAAACTGGGGAATCAGGGTCCGAATGTTAAAAAGACCTGGGGTGCGTGTGTGTGTGTATGTGTATGTGTCTAGTGCAGACACCTAACGAATACATCAAAAGGTCAAAGTGTCTGTATTATGGCAGAAAGTCCGCCCCCCCCCCCTCCCCCCTCCCCCTTCCTCCAAAATGATTAACTTAAAATAAAAAAAAACTAAAACACTTTGCCTCAAAAAATAGTGTGTGCACAATAATGCCCAAAAGCCATTCTATGTTTTGCACTATGCTCTTTGCATATGAAGTGGTGAGTCAATATAGCCACCGCTTTCATTATTATGACGAACAACCTCCCTCTACCTTCATGTTTCTGGCACACGCTCACTCTAGGGACTTTAACTGATGTAGAATCAATTAGAATGTTCTAAGGCTATGCTGCGCTGGTTGTGTATATCAGAAACTATTACTGCATTTGTGTCAATCAAACGCTCATTGGAGCCAGTGTGTTTGGAGGTGTATGGGCGTGATTAAATGTATATTATTTTTTAAATAATACATATATTAAATAGCAATAGCACAAACAACTGTGTTTAATTGATGCAGAGAAAAAAATACATACTGGGTCATTCATAGAGTCAGACTGAAAGACAATGCAGGTAAAAATGGAATCATACACAAGACAGAATTCTGATACAGAGGATGTTCAAAATGGAAAGTTGCATAACTCCAGTCATCTACACAATCCAACTGCAACCCCTACAGCATACACATGAGAATATCTTAGTTGTAGATGGTCTCATTTCTCTATAATTTTGACAGTGACACAGCAAAGCCAAGTCATTGGAAACGCAACATAGTTTTGGGGCAACCCCAAACATTATTGTATGTGTCATGGATAAACATGCAAATAGTGTTCACTGAAAAATCATACATGTTAATAACATCAACTAAATTAAATTAATAGAAATAGCTGATGTCAATTCTGGATTCACTTCAATAATAGTGCACACTTCAAAATCATCGAGGCAAATCGTGTCGTCAAAAGCCTGTCATCCAAACTCTGCCTTTTATGTTTCCACAGCTCTAAATATAGTCTGCTATGAAGCAATCTGCAGGCATTGTAACAGCCATGGAGAGAACCATCTGTAGTGGAGCCACTGAGCCACAGACACCAGGCTTTGATCATTAGTCTACTGTTCCCATTAATTACTGTAGCTAAGAGACATGTGCTCTTTATTCTGGGAATATCTAAATGTGCCTACATGTTAGACTGCATCTGCTAACTTCATTCATAGTGGACCTCCCAATGGAAATACATATGCATAAGCAGTTTCTCACAGGTAAAACCCTGAGTCTTTGTAACTGCAGTACTGCAGGGAGAAAGAGAGACACATCCCCCTGAATCTAAGGTTGATATTGTTCTTTTGAAGATGTGCCATATCTTTGTAGAGTATGCCTTGCTCAATTAAATATGTTCCTTTGAAATGCAAAGTTGTCCCTGACACATTTTTGAAAAGCAATTTAGATAATTTAGATAAAAGCTCAAACGTATACAATAATAAATATAATAATTACATAAATATACATATGGAGAGCTATTACCTCTGGTGATGCAAAACCTAAATATTCCCAGTCCCATGTTCCGCCAGCAAAGCTGAAATTTGAGAGAGCAATTAAGTGGTTAGTACAACTGCCAACAAAATCTCAAAAGAGTCTAGTATGTTGAATTAAAGGTAAAGTCAGCTATTGCAAGCTAAATGTAAGCTAATACACTTCCTGTAAAATTCAACAGATATCTCCTCGCATATTGCCATCTTATCATTCTCTGTGCTGTTGAAAAAATGATATATTATACTTCTAACACAGCCCTTGCTCCGTAAATGGGAACATAAACAAATCAGCAAACACTGCTCGTATCAACAAAGCCGCAGCACTACACTTGGCTCCACAATGCATTTCAATGTGTGATCCGCCGCAGTGGCGGACGACAGCGCAATACCATAGCCTTGTGTGAGTTTTACCTGCGTCTAGGAGCGTCGGGGGAATCATTGGGAGCCACTCCACGGGCTACTGATGCCAGAAACTCCTGTCTCTTCTGCTCGACAAGACATGCAGCACGGATGATTTTATGGCGCGGAGTCCGCAGGTATGGCCGGTTTACCTTTTGTGCTAGGTCCTCAGTCACCATCTCCAGGTCTGTCTGAAGAGTAGAAGAACAGTACCCCCTTCCTAAAATGCTCATTTGTAATACTATGGATTATTTCAAAAGTCCAGCAAAAGTGCATGTACGGTGAGGTGCACAAGGAACACAAACAAAAGCATTATTTGTACAGAAAGTAACTTTCCGGTTTCTCCAGATGTGTGGTCGGTTTTGTGTAAAGGGACCCAAAATGGCTACACTAATGAAAACAAAAATTAGATAACATTCCTTTCTGTTCCTTTCGGGGAAAAAAAGGTATGTTTTCTTAAAACATTCCATTTCAGTTGGCATTGAAATAGTGCTGTACCTAATTATTTTCGAGCACATTTTTCTTATTTTGGCAAACCATCTAACAATTATTGCTCGCTCAAAAGCTCTGATGCCCACATTGGTAACAGTGTCATGCTGTCTGCAACACTTAGTTTATGTTCCTTATTATAAAGCCAGTGCAGTATAGAAATTAACTAGACTGTTTTCAGCATGCACAGAGAATGGGCATCTAGCAGACCATGAGGAGATATTTGCTCAACTTTACCTACTGTATTATCTTACAATCACCAACCACACCTTTAATAACTGGTTTTAGATTTTACATAAAATCTTTAACAATTTTTAACATAAAAACTTCTTTAACATACAATCTGCAATAACGTCATGTTCATGTTAAGCAAAAGGAATTAAGTGCACTCTACATTTAGCAAACTACAAAATAAAAGTACATTTCTAATCAAATTCAGGAACAATATCAATACATTGTGCAGCCTCAAGCTTAGCAATGAACGCAATCATCCTACAGTAAAATGTGTACATTTTGAGTAACACTAATTCTAACAAGTGCATTCTAAATCAGATCTAACATGCACCAAAGCACATGCGTGATGATCCCTCTCCCCTTCTCCTCTCATTCTCCTTCTCCCATCAGTCTTAGAATAACATGTGTATCTAACGGGAAAAACTAACTTGTCTTAACTAAGTCTTAATCAAACGTCAGTAGACCAACACTAGCACACATCCAAGCACATAGACCTACTACACACACACACACACACACACACGTGTGTTAGGCTGTTTAAAGACAGTTGAGTTATACTGTAGATTAGAATCAGACCTCTATGACCACACAAAGGCGAGTAATTACACAGTTGGCCTGTCAGATATAGCAAGGGGCCAGCGGGAGGGAAAAGACAAGCAAAATGTTTGATAAGTAGGCTGTATTGCTTATAAATAGTCTATAAATGCACGAGACAGAAAAGGAAGTGTCCTCCGGTGTTGTAGCATGCAGTGCTTAGGCATCAACGGTTCAACGGATCGAAGACGGCACATCGCTTGTCTGCTTAGCATGTAGCGTACAATGGGCATGAAGCGGAAAAGGGCCCCGCTAATTTGCTCCGCTTCAACGGATCAGTGTTCACGTGTGGTGTCGGAGCACTTTCACTGCATTCCGCAATATTCTGGTGGAATAAAAAGTGCAAACCCAGGTTACATGCTGCATCTAGCAGCCTGTTAACCTGGTTGGATGCTGCTGGCTTGGTATACCGTTGTCTTTCAGCTGTAGGCCAAATTGATCTACACGTGCAGTACACACTAGGGCTGCACGATTTGATCAAAAAGTATAATTGCGATTAGTTTGGCAAATATTGCAATTGCGATATAGTAAGCAGCTCTCATAATTCTGTTCCCTTTGTTATCAATGCTATAAAGTGCTCTGTACTATAGTATTAAATACTGGCTGTAAATATACAATATAGTAACCTGCCATGCCACATGCATTTATAGACACAAGTTAATCTGGGAAACAGTCCATCAAAACAGTTTTAACTTTTTAAAAAATACCCAGAAGTTGATTGGATGAACCATCTATCATTGTTGTTTTCAAGTAGCTTTGGCTGTCACCTGCATAACGTCCGTAGCTTCTAGTAAACACTGAATGGTAAGTTGGTCACAGACGCCATTATTTGAACCTCTCCAGACTGATTCTCATGGCAAAGTCAAACTGAAGCTTGCAAGACCATTATGGTCTCACTAGGCTAATTATATAGGCTAGAGGAGTACCTACTATTTCTTAAGAAGATAATTGATGCTGCATGGTGGCCTAGTGTGACATGTAGTGGTAGAAGGTCATATCAAACCACTTAAGCCAATTAGCAAGCCAAGTAATAAGTACATAAGTAATAGAAATATGTAGGCTATTATAAGAAATTCAATAGAATTATATAAAGTCTCAAAATGATATAGCTTACATTTATGCGAAATACTAAATCTAAGGATTTTCTGCCCGCCCATCAAACTTTAATCTAAATGCTACTAAATTGGGATTTAGGAACAAATGAATATGTCCCTAAATGATACAAAACACAAATGCTACAAACTGTATTTTGGCTTTACCAGAGCACTTTAGACATAGATCAGGTTTTCTCAAACCTTGCCCCTTTTGGATTTTGGATCGCTCAAGTAAAACAGGTATTTGATTAAGGCTGTGTTTAAAGCGAACACGGCCAATTGAACCCAGGCTATTATGTTTTCTTATATTTTTTGCATGGTGCCACAGACTTAGCGGTCATAACTTCGATGGGTCATTCGGGAAATCTACCTGTTCTCAGGATAGACAGTTCAACCATGTTTTCCACATTAGCTTATCTAAAAATAACACGAAACATTATATTTTTCTTTTGCATCAAGTCAGCCTCTGCATGCTAGTTTGCATCCATTTTCAAAATAATTATATGTAACGGAGTCAACGAGGAAAACATGGAGTTGTCCATCAGCCTAAAAACGGAAATCTTAACAGAGCCGTTAAGGAGACAAAAATAGACAGACAACGAGCCAGCTTCACACAATGCAAGGTAAATAAAGAGCTCTACTGCGGGTGAGCCCCGGTTGTTGTGGTTTCTAAAACATGTTGCACTTCTCAAGGCAGGAGGGCCTAAATGACCGCAATACGGTTAATCGTGCAGCCCTATTGCACGCATCAGGGCAGGTAGGATACACACACACAATCGTCGTGGTATTTTTATTTTGGGCAGACTGGGCGCAGTCACAGTGCATTGCTGCCTCTCATAGTCATCGTTTTTCAGATCCGACTCTATACAGTTAGGCAAATCGACTTATTTATGTAACCGGTGACGTCGGATACGTTGACGAATCGCCCCAGCACTACACTGAAATGCTCGGTTCGAAAGGAGAAAAAGTCTGTCCAAAATGACGTTAATTCATTATAATAATAAAAAAAAACTAACAGAAAGGATTGGGCATCTTGCGACAGCATGCTTAAAGTTTGTGGATCGAACCGACAACCTTTCGGGTGAGAGTCAACCAACCTAACCAATATCCACTATACAATTTGGAAAATGTAATATTAGACTTTTTCGAAGGAACCAAACCTGCATGAGTTCATAGATCTCCTTCTTTGTGCTTTTGGGTTCCAAAAAAAACCCGTAAGGATAAGAACACTTGAGGATGCGGCGAGTTTTTAGGAGCTCCAAGATGGCGTCTTCAATGAATGTAGTGTCAGGTGGGCCTCCTTCCCCTGTGAGAGAGAGAGAGAGGGATGAGTGACAATCAAAACAAATGCCCGTCTCAAACTCATTTGAGGTCCATCCCCAACAGGCTGCAACATCTGAGCAAATCAGTTCAAAAAGGAATGAACGAGCGGCAGCTAAAATGGGGGAACATCACTTAGCATTTTCAAAGAGCAGGTTTAAAGTGTTAAGTGTACATCCTGTTCTTTTAAATTACATCACAAGCGCCTTGCCTAGAGGGGAGGATCTTGGCATTGAGCTATGCTTTGTGAACTATAACTGAAAGTTAAAAGATGCCTACGAAATCGCTTATATGGGGAAGTACATTACGTGTTCATGAAATATGTTGCCATGGTATTGCAAAGCACCCCTGAAAAAATACATAACTATATTAATTCAGCTCTCTATTAGGTATATACAAAATAGTGTTGGAGACTTAACAAGTGAGGACTATATTTCTGAGACATTTCTGGCTATGCAAGAAGGTTAATATAGTACATTTAAAAAAGTATATTTTCCCCTGAAAGATTAATAGCACTTTTATCTAAACGCAGCCTGATTGTAAGTGACTGGTGAATAATAACTACATCATTTGTGAGGTGAATACATTATTAGGACACGCCTGCCTGCTCACTCTCTCTCTCAAAAGCAGCCTGCATCCCACAGCTCATAACTAGAGTGAGTCGTATACTGACATTGTTATAAAGCGGACTCACTTGTGCTCAGAGCCTGGCTGAGCTGCTCCATCTTGTCTGTGGCGGTTTTCAGCAGGCGCTGTTCCAGCTATTGTGAGGGAGACAGAATCCATTTAGAATGCAAAAAAAAAACAAAGAAATAAAAGGACTTGGAACACAATGAATGCAATGTGCTAAATAAGGAAGTGAGTTGGGATTTATCAATGTTCATTGTTTTGGTACATTAACTGAGTGTTGTCAATAAACCCAGAGCATATAAGCATTGCCAGTAAAGGGGCCCATTACACCCATTTGCACTGTGCATTTTACTTTAGGGGTCTAGCCTAAAACATTTACATGCTTCAATCCTTCACATACATGTATTTTCGCCCTCTGCGTGAAAGCTATGTTAGAGCTCCTGTGTCTCACACTGGGCTCATCAAGAGCCCATTATTCTAGTCGCCCACTCGGTTCTCATTGGTCCACCAACAGAGCGGTTCCGCCCTTGTCTTGCAGTCCGCAGACAGACCCTTCTCTCTTTCTCCTTCTTCTCATTGCTATTGTAACAATGGGGTTGGTTCTGTCTTATCAGTTTGAGTCAAATTAGGAAAGTCAGAACAAGCTGATAGACCTGATCCAACATCGTAAGAGATTAGAGCAAGGCCTTTCAGAGTGGTGTGTTTTTATTTTGTAGCTCATATCTTACTTTTCAGATCTTCATCATGGTTACATCAGTTTGACCACTGACTGACTGAACTGTAGATCTGTGTTTCTTATTCAGGTGCCCTTGTGGAAACTGAGCCACAATGCCAACCAGTAGGTGAGCAGTAAGGATTGTATTACATGATTGCATCACCATGCAATAAAGGAAAAGGCTGGAATTCAAAGAAGCAGCTGAGAACATTTTTGTTTTCTGTGGAGCTTTGTAACTGCAGGCTGTTTACATACACAAAAAGCTATAAAAACAAAAGGAAACCATAATAGGGCCCTAATTTAACTTGGGACAGGTAGATGAGCGTAATCATGGCCTAGTTCTAAATACTGTGGACAGATGTGTATTGGTTGGGGCATACACACTTCATGGCAGAAGACGCAGCAAGATGTGTCCTCTGAGCACCCCACATTAAACTACTGTTGGTAAAGCAGCATTATTTCAAGGCAAAGAGCGTCTTGTTTACCCGATAGCTGTGCTCATGGTTCTTGAAGCGCGTGTAGTAGTGCATAAAGCGGTCGAGTTCCTGAAAGCTCTTGTGTTTCTTCTCTGCCTGCGGAAAAACAAACCAAAGATAAAAAAACAAATAAGCACACAAAAAAAAAATTTTTTTTTTTTTTTAAAACCCCAGCAGAAGTCAGAGTGGATGACACCCAATAGGGTCTTTTCCCTGTTGGAGCCGATACTGCAGTCGAGCAGGGTTAAAGCAGGAGCGTTTCGCCACAGGTCAGATAAACAATGACGCCTTAGTACTTCTGCTAGTGTGTGCAACTGCTACGGCAAGCCTCTGATCCTTCAATCCACCTTTCAATGAGGTGGGTGGAATCTATTGTGGATAACAGTTGTCTGCGTGCGTACGTGCGTGCGTGCGTGCAAACACTATAGCAGTGTATTTTACACACAAACACAGTGCTTGCATGAGAGTGTCATTCTCATGGATTGCTCTGCTATTTACTGCATGTGCATCTAGCAGACACACCGCCACACAGTGTGTTTACACACCTAAGGGCCTGCGGTGAGAATAGGAGTGTGTGTGTGTGTGTGTGTGTGTACCTCCACAGTCATCTCTTTGGACTGATCCTCCACCTGCTGGATGACTTCGTAGCGGGTGCAGCGGTAGTAGCCCCCCGTAGATGAGCTGTGCTTCTTCCACTCTTCCAGACAGATCCAGCAGAAGTCATACTTACACTGCAGAAGAACACACACAAAGGTGAACACGTTTAGACACGTTCAGCGCAAAGTGCATATTCCTGGCTGACTGCATATCACTTCAGAATCCTGGCACAGAATACGTAGACATCATAATCACGTCATCGCTTTATTTTAAAGTGGCGATAACTAGGTCGCTAAAGTAGAACGACTCTAGATTTTGTGGCCTTGATATCAAGGTGGATTGGGGGGAGGGGGGGGGGGAGGAAGAGAGAGAGAAAACGAGAACAGTAACATCTGTCCACTATCAGCTAGGGCTGTCCCGAATACCATTTTACAGGTTTCGAATACTTGATGGTATTTCCGAACGAGGATTCGAACACTCTTTCTAAAAAAAAAAACATTAAAAACACTCAACTATAATTAGGAAAAATAAATGAAATAATCTTTGATTCCTC
>JAODLL010001182.1:0-13381 GCA_026546735.1 Forbesichthys agassizii | reverse complement strand
TGCGAGAGTAAAGAGCTGGTCCGTTGTTCCACGACCAGGACGGAATCCGCACTGTTGTTCTTCAATCTGAGGTTCGATTATATTATATTTATATATATTATAATATACTAAATAATAATCTTTATTTACATAGCACTTTTCATACAGAATTGCAGCTCAGAGTATTTTACAGAGACATGCACAATCGTGCTTCCCATAAACAAATACATCAATACAGAAAAACAACGTAAATAAAAATGGTAAAAGGAATCAGATTACAAAAGACAAATTAAAACAGATGCTAATCCAATGGAGGAAGTGCCATATGTTAAATCCACTAGCAGTAGCAGTACAGTACATGTCTTTAGATACACAGACCCTGCATATAGCCAACTAAGACTATTAGCCTATGCTTGCTATCTAGCATATACAAAAACACTGGATGACAGTCTAGTGGGCAGTTCTCACACAATCCTCCCCAACACACCTCTTCATCCGATCCAGTGCAGTGTTTTAATGCTGATCTGCAACATTTTTACGCAGAGTCATCAATAATTCACCATTTTATTGATTTCTGGACATGGAATGGGCATGGGAACAACAAAAAAGTGAAAGGCAAGGTTAGAAAAGGTTAGAAAAATATATACAGTAACAACAATTCATAAAAAGCTCAATAAAATATACAGTATTTACCCTATGCTATTATTTTATTGTGTGGTCTCAAATATAAAAAGAGCATATTTATTACTGAAACATACCATTCACTCTTCAGATTACTGAATAGATATGTGTGTTTTATAGATCAGACCCCAGGCTCTGTTTCGTGTGTCATCTGTCTGAATGTCGATACTGTATGACAAGTCAATGTCACATGTCTGTTATATTAAACACATAGCTTCATCCTGTCCATTCATATAGACCCACGTATTAAGCATACATTGCTTAATAGTGCTTTATTTATGCTATATTAAATTAAAAGTGATTTATAACTAAACAAATCACTGTTAAAGGTTTCTTAGTCTCGCAGTTAGCCAGTGCCTCGGACACAGCGGTGGCTAACTGCGTCAGTACCCGCCTATACTTGAAAAATGATGTGCTTTGATTGATATGCAGGATGACCAATACGTAACTCAATCACCAAGTCGGATGTTACACAAACACGTAAACAAAATCTGGACTCTGTTTACAGGTCTTGTAAATCTGTACAATTTGTATTCTATGGTTACTGATTAAAATTATAGACATACTTGTTAGTGACAATGCTAACAGACAACGGTTATCGAGAGTATTACTTCCCGAAAGTCAGAAAGTCCCGTGTCGAGCTTATGAGGGTCTATGCATCAGATGTGCAGCAGTGTTGTCTATTTGACGTAGCGCTAATGAACGGAAGAGGCTGAGACTAAAAGTTTCTTGGTTCCAAAGCAGCTGCTGCTCTTTTATTCCAGTTTATTCCAGACTTGGCAGTTTTTCCAGGAGCCTGTGGGTTGATTCATCAGTAATGGCTGCACAATCGCTCCATAAATAACTGTCAGAGGGCAGCAGGATAGCAGGACAGAGGGTCTTTGGGGACCCCCCTTCCTCCGGGATGGTCACTATCAGACATGCCGTCCTTGGTGCTTATGAATATGCAAGAGGAGATGATCAATGCCGTAGGGCCTCCACGTTTTGCGTGACTGGACAGAATTGTCAGAGTTAATAAGATATTCAGACGTGGTTGCACATTGATATCACCCCAGATGATAGCAGAAGATGCATGATACGCAGTGTATCACGTTGCTCTGCCTGAAGTGCTGTTTTGCTGTGTGCTGACAAGGTAGAGACTTGTCTGGTAGAGGGGCAGGCAGGTTCAGGGAAGTGTGCAGTAAAGCACTGCAGGCTCATGAATGATTTAGTGGAAGGCCAGTGGAGCTCCTCCCTTTCAGCTCACAAGTGGCACATTCTCTCAGTCCCTTTTTGAACAAGATATTTGAATAATAACAAGATGGAGGTAGCCATCTTTGAAACGCCAGGACATTTTTTTTAGGATGTACTTAATGGCATGTATAGGGAGAGAGCCATAACCGTTTAAATCAAGTTGGAGCCTCCGCGGCTGAGATATTAATACAACACTGAAGTGCCAAACCCTGCAGTTCACCTAATGGCCACTTGAGGCTGACAAAAAGGGAGTCTAATTCCATAGACTCCAATGTTAAAATGTTCGGGGGAAAAAAGAAAACAGTTTTGGTCTCTATAGCTAGTCTTCCCATTCATGACCACTGTATGGCGGGGAGGATGTTTTTATAATTCATTAGTTAAAAATATATTCATCCCATTATAATGAAAAAGGGCATAGTTCACAGTTTGCTGCAGAAATACTGTTCACTGGCCTCAAATTGATCGTAGAGATACTTGGGGATTAATGATATATGCTCAAAATACCAATTTATGCTCGCAGAGATGAATACTGGGCAATTAGATGCTGAAATCCATGGACCTCCCCGTTGACTTGCATGGAATGCTGGGTCGGTCTGGTCTGCATAAAGGGTAAAATGTGGTCCAATTCCTAAAAGCTAATGTGAAAGTGCCGTCCGTTGGCGTTGGACCCTCTCTTGTTTCTTAGCCCGACCCCCATGCCCACCATTTCCTTGATTAGACAGTTGTTAAACATCCTAAAAATATAACTTTGTTGATCGCCTGTCAATCGATGTCATAATGTTAAAATATTTGTGATTATACATTTACTGGATATCATACATTTACTGGATATCAAGGCGTAGTCGTGGTGGAGAAGGGTTGCGGTTCGGTGACCTGGGGATCTCATCGCTGCTTTTTGTAGATGATGTGGTCCTGATAGCATCATCGGTCTGTGACCTCCAGCACTCACTGGATCGGTTCACAGCCGAGTGTGAAGCAACTGGGATGAGGATTAGCACCGCAAAATCTGAGGCCACGGTTCTCAGCAGGAAACCGATGGCGTGCCTACAGGGGGGTTGGAATGCCCCCTGGGCGCCTCCCTTGAGAGGTGTTCCAGGCACGTCCGGCTGGGAGGAGGCCTCAGGGACGACCCAGGACTAGGTGAAGGGATTATATCTCCACACTGGTCTGGGACCGTCTCGGGATCCCCCAGTCAGAGCTTGCTAATGTGACTCGGGAAAGGGAAGTTTGCTACTTTGCTGGAGCTGCTGCCCCCGCGATCCGACTCCGGATAAGCGGGAGAAGATGGATGGATACATTTACTGACCTACAGCTACTGACAAACTGACAGAGTGCTGGTGGGCAGGGGGGATACAATCCACCGGCTGTCCGCATCCACAGGCAGTGTGCAAAGCATAGCGGAGAAACGGCCCAGAAAACGCATGCACCTCAACGGGCTTTAAATTCCATTCTCTCTATTTTGACAGTAAGGGGGTATTACTTTTAGGGCCCAGTTGTGATAAGCTATCCCTTATTCCAGGAGTTCCCATTCATTCAATGGCCACTTGCTTGTATTGCAGCTTTACAGTACATTAAATGCATGGTTGTGGTGCTACAGCAGTAAGCCAACTTGTTTTTTGACCAAAAATGGACTTCGTCTTAAACTAGTTGTCTTGGTATTTTATTATTGAAGGTTCAGTTGGGGAAACGTTTTTGGAACATTTGTATGATGTTGTTAGCATGAAGCTTATCGCCCGTCACTTGGGCTGACAACCCCACACGGGGAGAGTGAAATAATTCAGTAGATTAAATAAGAAGGAGGCTTGTGCACACTTGGCTCCGCTGCAGAGTCCACTTTGATTGGAGTGGGCAATGTCTTCGCTGAAATGGCTTTTTGAGAGAAATTGTAGGCTTCATCACTATTCTTTTTTCCCCGTACGATCCAACGATAACTGTTGGTTGTGGCACATCTGCTTTTGGGTCAGTTCTGTGTTACTCTGCCTACATTTAATTTGGTAATTTGCTAGAAAAACATCTAGCACTTTCCCCATAATGAACATAATCAAATTTAGTCAATTGGTTTATTTCATGGCATGGGATTTTCTGAATGGTAGTTATATGTTAGCAGAGTCATAACAGCAATAGAGTGACATTTTACCAACAGAGGAAACAGTGTGTGTGTGTGTGTGTGTGTGTGTGTGTGTGTGTGTGTGCGCGCGTACAGGTGGTAAATGCTTTTATAACTCATCAGTTAAAAATATATAAGCTATACATGTAACCCATTATAATGGATATGGGGAGTTACAGGTGGAGTAAGGTATTGCAAAGATGGCGACGGCCAGAGCCAGCGTATCGCGGTGTTCAAATCCGTTTTTGAGAAAAGTTATGGGTGAAGTCACAGAGGGATTGTCCACTTGAATATACAGTCTGTGATCAAAACCAAAACATCTTCAATGCCATAAGGTGTTCCCTCAGAAGCTCCGCAAATTGGACAAAGGATGGGACATTGTGTAGTGCGGCCTGCACCACACGATGTCACAAAGACATTTTTCAGCGCACATACATACAGACAGATATCGGACCGTGAGGAGACATTCAGGTTGTCATTTGCATCGGAGGCTGATAATGAGCTCTGGTACTGTTTTAGGACAATATTACATGATTCAGACATTAAATATTTGCTTTCCGCGTAATGTAGACACTTGAAGGCCTCATTGCTAGTTTCAGTTACAGTTGTCTTTCAAGGGTTGTGGCCTTTTTTTAGTTTCATCTACTTAGTGGATTAACCAGAATATGTGCTTTTGTTGAACATGAATGCCTTTCCCACACATTGCAGCTCCTAGTGCAAACACACTCGAGTGGGATCAACAGCATGTCATGCGCTCTATTTATTTATTTCATTTCTCGCCTTTAATAACAACGCCGCCTCTCAGCACATCCTGCCCCTTCTATCCCTGCGCTCTTGTCTATCTTTAGTGACTCTGTTCTCTCATCCCACAATGCCGTCTGCTTTTCAAAGAGTCTCTCTCTCTCTCTCTCTCTCTCTCTCTCTCTCTCTCTCTCTCTCTCTCTCCCCCCAGTCCTTGAACTGACCCCCAGCCTCTCCGAGCAGACTCCTTGATGCATTCTCATCTTTATTTGACAATCCTCTTCATCCCTGCTCAACCATTCAGTCCAATCTGAAGCGCCCTCATCCAGTTCCAGAGGTGCCTTTAGCGGGGCTCAGACGTGACGTGGCAGTTTGCAATAGGAATGGGGTGGTTATTCGTCTCTGACCACAGGTGTGTACCGTTTGTGCGATTGTTATTCCTGCATGTGGCCTGAATTCAAGCAGGGCAAAGTGGAAAGGCAGTTTGATTTGCATTTCGAGTGATAACAGGCGATGTGAGATTGTCAGTATTTACCCACCACGACCACGTTTGATGTGTATCCATTATTTTGATCCCCAGAGTTTCATTCCGTGTGGTCTATCTAGTGTGGTAAATGAGTTGGCATGGAGATGTACAGGCAGACACCAACAGGGATCTTCTAATTAGGCAGCAGATTACAAGAGCTCCCAATGCCTGGAAGACTTTCAGCTTGTTAAAGATATTGTAAGTTATTGCAAAGCTAATTGTAAGATGATAAAAAAAAAAGTTGTCAAATTAACCAAATATCTCGTGGCATTTCACTAGTTTACTGTCCTCATAATCCCATAATCTGATCCTTGTACGCAGCCCTGGCTTCGTACATAGGAGCATAAACAAAGTGGCGAACACCGCTCACAACAACGAATCCGCAGCACTGTATGTACTGTACTTTACACAATGTGTTTTAATGTGTGAGGCGGCATTGCGGGAGGGATATTGTTTTGATTTGAGCTCACAGTTAGCAAGCATGCTCACATTCATATCTCCTTGTAGGAGAGTCAACTGCAAAACAACGTTTCTGTCCTCTGTTGCATCTGTTCCTTCATGAATGTCAACAGTTGTTCTGATTCCTGTTGCCACTTTTGCCTTGTGTTTGCTGTTTCTAGTCTCAGTTAATGTCATTACATGTTCAGTTATCCCTTCCCCCCCCCCCCTCTCTCTCTCTCTCTCTCTCTCTCTCCCCACTCATGGCATTGGACGTCATCACAATTCCACTTCCTGCTGAGCTAGAACATTGGCATGCACCATCCATAGAGGGAGATATAGATAGAGAGAAAGATAGATCTAGCAAAAGAGAGAGAGAGAGAGAAAAATAGTTAAAATTACATAAGAATTAGAAGAATAGACCACTTAAAGAATTCTAAATGAAACTCTATGGGAGAAGTCCGTAGCGGCAAAGATGCCGTTTGGAGGCAGCCATTTACAGTATAGACAATTCCTCGAATGAAGATGGACCATGAAACTACATGAAGACAGAAAACCTAACTGCACATACATCTGTCAGTGTGCAGGCATACATACTAAGACTAAGAATATCCATATATCAAATTTGATTGGTTCAAGCCCTGCCTGATAGCCTAGCCCCCGCTCATTGACCATAATTGATCATAACTATCTATGACATATCTACTGTAGGCCTATCTAACTACTATTTGGGGTCATGTCTATAAGGTACATCGCCGAATTGATCTCTATTAAAGCGTGACTGCACCATACTTTGTTGTTTGAGCTGTTTACTAAATAATTGGACTGCACAATGCGCATCAGTTTAACTTTGCTGCGAGAATCAGTTTAGAAAGCCTATAAATCATTGTGAATGTCCGAGTAGCAACTGAACTTACCAATCACTAGCTGCGTTTACATGGACCCTATTAATCCGATTGGAATTTGTTTAAAGGCCCAACCCGAAAGAAAAGGTTCCACATAAACACCACCATCGGAAGAGAAACAGCCAACCCGATTGAAATATCATTCTGAAGCAGAGGGGTAGTATAACCCGTTATGACCTGATTCTACCATGGAAACGGTTTAACTCTATTACTAATCTGGTTTTACCAGTTTGCTAGCGGGACACGATACGTTATGAGCTAGATAATGTGTGCATGCTTAACATCCATCAAGTCCAATAAGTTGCGACGGCGCATGTAAACACCAGACCCGATTAGGCGACGTCCCATGTAAACACCAGACCCGATTAGGCGGCGACCCATGTAAACACCAGACCCGATTAGGAGACATCCCATGTAAACACCAGACCCGATTAGGTGACGTCCCATGTAAACACCAGACCCGATTAGGCGGCGTCCCATGTAAACACCAGACCCGATTAGGCGACGTCCCATGTAAACACCAGACCCGATTAGGCGACGTCGCATGTAAACACCAGACCCGATTAGGCGACGTCCCGTGTAAACACCAGACCCGATTAGGCGACGTCCCATGTAAACAGGTAACCTGAAACCATCAATCGAAAAGATTCCATTCGGAAAAACAAAAAGTGTGCATGTAAACCCAGCTAGTGTTTTTTTGACAGCTATACGGCCGTGTTTTAGGTGTGCTGCGTGGTTTAGGTTAGGTCAACAGGAAAATTACCAGATGGTTTATCCAAAATCCGAGGTATTTTTTGAAAGTGCCTGCCCTTTACAAACATATTCGATGGACGGCTCCCCAGATGGACTTCTGACTAACAATCCATCTGGCATGTCAGGTTACAATGTGTTAACATTGTCAAAATGTTTATAGGAATCTGCATACTATGGGTTGAAAATGGCTCTACACGTCAAGGCCGTAGCTATCTTGCGGGTGTGCTTTTTGTCTACTTGTGCATCATAAAATTCAGACGTCAACATTAATGTTCCTCCCTCAGTTCCTGTTACTACTTCTTAGCATTTCTGGATGGAGTCAGGCTTAAAGCTGGGGGTAAAGTTACACTTTAATGACTAAAGAAACACTTTTCCAGCCTGCTCCAGCTTTTCTTAGCGCTTCACTACAAGTCAAGTTCTGCTTAATTCTCCATGGGATATGACACAATTGGATGCGCTGGAGAGGTCATGTTCTGCTACAACAAGGAAAACCCACAGGTTTTGTTTTTGCTCTCAGTCCCTGGTGCAACGCTCCAGGGCATTTTGTAGCATGACATAACACGTAACCGTGGCACCACTTTAAGGATGAGGCCGTGACACAGACCATATGAGTGTATAAATGGACAAACCCCCCAATTCATTATAATGGGATAAATGAATGGCTAATATATTTTTAACTGATGAGTTAGAAAACAATTCCCCCTCCCGTGCAGTTGTCATGAATGGTGCAGACTAGCTACAGAGACCACACCGTTTCTTACACCAGACTGTAAACATGTTTACAGAAACATGTTTACATGTTTACAGATACAGTCTCACACATTGAAAAGCATTGTGAAGCAAAGCATAGAACTACGGCTTTGTTGTTGTTTGACAGAAAGTGTATTATCTTACAGCTTGCAATAGCTGACTTTAGTTCCCAAGTACGATCAATCTGATGCCGTTGTGGGGTAAATTTACTTTGTTTCAGGCCATGCACGGTACAGTAGATTTGCCGGTCTGACGTAAGGCGACGCACCCACTTACTAAGAGACCGCAACCCTTCTCTTTCTGCTCCCATAGAAGTGCATTACATTGCTCTATCTTTTTTAATTTTATTTATAATATCTGGTTTATCGGTCTCACCTGACCGAAGCTAAGCTAGCGCTTGGCTCCAGGGAAGATTCTCCTAGAGTGCTGAGAGAGAGAGAGAGAGAGAGAGCGTGTGCACGTGTGTGTGTGAGAGATAGTTTGTGTGCATGTGTGAAAAAGAGAGAGAGAAAGAGTGTGTGACAGTGTGTGTGTGTGAGTGAGAGAGAACAGTTTGTTCGGTATATTAAGGTGCCCATACTGTGTCCACAATATAAACACCTTTTGTTTGTATGAAAACACTGAATAAATGCTTTTTTGTGCTTTGAGCTATGAGTAAGTAAAATACATCCATTGGGTTAGATGAGGCAATTTACAGTATATATACAATTAATGGAATGAAATGTTTCTTGCAGACCAAGATTGACCATATAAAAAGACAGTAAACCTAAAAGTGCAGCAGTATATACTAGCTGACATACTCTATATACTGTATGTACTTACAGTACATACTAGCTGACAGACTCTATATACTGTATGTTCTTATAGTACATACTAGCTGGCTATGTATGTAGCAATATGGATTGTCCCAGAAGAATGTCCATATTCAAATTTTATTTGTTAAAGACCATAACTATGTATTATCTATACCTACTGTAGGCCTCTCCAACTATTTGGGGTCAAGTCCATACAGTACAATACTGTATAGACAAATTGAGTACAATACAGTGAATTGATCGCTATTAGTAAATGCACCTTAACGTGTTTTTAAGGTATAAACTATATATTGAGAGAGAGAGAAAGGGAGAGAGGCAGACACACCACCATGTCCTCTTCCCAGGGCAGCAAGATGCCAGAGAGTTGCTTCTATCGACCGGCTGTTATTTAGGGTTATTGGATCCGCCCTGCCCAGGGTGTGTGTGTGTGTGTGCGTGTGTGTGTGTGTGTGTGTGTGTGTGTGTGTGTGTGTGTGTGTGTGTGTGTGTGTGTGTGCTATGATTTCTCAATCTGTGATGCAGGGCAGGCCCCTGTCACTTCATATCAGATGCTAAACATTAATATTATATAGAGTAAATTGTCCTGCTTCATTTCCATCTGCACATCTATATCTATATCTATATCCATCTGCATATCTACATGTAAATCTACTGTAACAATGCTCAGTGACGGTTTTGCATTGACTACAAGAAATGGAATATAAAACCTCATAATTCAATACGTTTTGGTACAACGGTACCAAACACAGATATATATTTTTCTAAATTATATATCATCTAAGAACGTGAATTTCACATCCAAGTGGTTCTTCTGCATGGGTTGTGAGGAGTGGAACACCAAACTAGCTCACTTGAGATCCATGCGGTTCTTCTGCAAGGGTTGTGAAGCAGTGGATCACCAAACCACTTCCATATAACCTCTTGTTCCAAGACGTGTTAACACACGTATAAGGTTACATCGGTTGCACTCTCTGAAAATTAATTTCCCCTCATTACAGGACCCTAATGCGAAGGCTTGTCTGCCTGCTCGGCAGGCTTTTAGGAGGAGCCTTTGTCTTTTAAAGGTTAGGCAGACTAATTCATTTTTGTATGTGCCTTGTCTTGCCTAATGTGTTGCCCCTCACCTTCACACTGCTGTGCAGAATATCATATCCCATCCCCTATGAGAATATAGTGCTCTTCCAATTCAGTCCAGCCAAGGTTGCTCGCAGTGAAGTTGCGCTGTGTGGCAGCCATTGCTGGGCTTTGTGTCACTATACCAAAGTCCATATAGGCAAGTCTCGTCACTCACAGCCTTCTTGGAAATATCCCTGGGAAGACCGTACTGAAATGAATGGGTGGGGAGCCTTAACTTCACTTTAGTATATTCTTATATTCGCTCTTCTCTCCTCGTTTGGCTGGAGCCAACTCTTATTGGCCCTACATAGGAGTGTCCACGCCCCTTTGTGCAACTTCTGGTCCAATCGTTCTTCGGTCGCCCTCTGAGGTAGTGGCGTACCAGTAGTTCCATTTCAAATTTGACCTCGTCTTCTGAATTCATATACACCGTTTATCAGTAATGTAGTTTAACATCTGCTTTGGCTTGCAAACAAAAAATAATATCTTAGAAAAGTAAAAAATAACATAGTTATAATAATTGATAATCTCACACTTGGAAATGTCATTTATTATTATTATTATTATTATTATTGTTATGCGCATGCATATACGCATATACATATAGGTGTCCATGATAATGCAAGGGGGCTTAACAAGCCATATATGTAACAGTGATGGAGGGGGCATTTGTCTTCCCCTCCCCTGAGGTGGCCGATTGAGGTTGATAGATGACCTGAGGGCCCTTGAGGGCCTTTACGCGGCGCTGATTCTGAGAGCAGGAGTCACCACAGAGATATTACTGTGTGTGTACATTACATACAGTGTACGTACGTACAGTACGTACGTACACTGTCAGCACGCTGAGAAAAAGCGCGTAAACATACTAAATCATGCTGTCCAACAAAGGAACAAATTGTGTTGTTGTACGCATACATATTTCAGGACACATACAAACACACACACACATGTGTATCTGTACACGTGTGCACACAATTCTGTTAATGCATAACCTTCAGAAAGTCATCAATTGTTAGTGTGAAGAGGGTATATGTTGCAGGTAATGGGTGGATGGGATGGGTGGATGGATGGATTCAATTAAAACAATAATTTAGCATGCTTCTGTTACACTCAGACCTGCTCAGACCCCAGTGGCCTGCTTGAGCAAATAATAGCCGGTCCCAAGTAAACTAGGTTTATAATGTTGCGCAAGGCAAGACTTCTGTTTTACACATTACATTTGAATTAATAACTCGTCGTATGGTGTTGAGATTATTTTAAATTTGGTTTCAGAGCAAGCTATGGCTATTTAGGGAGCTCATTGTGTTCCTTCTCCACTCATGAGATTTGTACTGTACTGTAGTCACTGAATAACAAATGCTTCTTCATAAGCAATAATTTACATTTATATGTGCAGCATTTGGCAGACTTGCGACTTACAGTACATTTGTCAATAGTTGGACCAGTCATACACCAGCAATTGTAAGCAACCAATATTTTGTTAGAATAGTTAGAGCACCTTATCAACTACCATATCAATGTATCATTCAATCATCAAGCAAAGTAACTAATGGCTTCAATAATAAAGTACTTAATACTAAAGTAGTTTTAATTTGACTCCTGTCCCTTCAATTTATTTAACTATAATTTATTCACTGTTTTATGCCAATTTATATTGTTCTTATCTTGTGTAGCCTACTGTACGTTGTACAAAGTATATCATGTTTTTCTTGGTGTTTTGCTGCAGCAGACATCCTCTTTACTGCCATATCCTGGAGATTATTATGCCTTACATTTCATTACTCTGTATATTGCCTTTTTTACAGTAACATTCTCCCAGAGCCCCAAATAGACTTATTGTGTATTGTAATGAGAACACTACCTGCTACAAAACGTATTATTCCTTGAATATCTAGACCGAGTTGTTACTCTTAGCCAACAAATTAGTCACATATTGTTTCATGTGTAAAAATATTTCTCAATATAAATTATATTCCCAAAATAAGATTGAAATAATGTCTTGTCTCTAACCATACCAAGTCTTAAAATAAAAATGTGATGATTCAGTTCAGATATGAGCATAGACCCCAGACGCCTTTTTGAGATATTACGGCATGGAACAATAGAACATATTTTATTATGGCTCTCTTTTCATATGCAGACATCTCCTTGGCAAAACAATACCTCTATCACTCATTCACGTGTAATCATCCTGGCGTTCTCTTTCAGAGGCCATGGTCTCTGTGGCTAGACTAGATGCAGTGGGTCCACTTTTGTCCCCGGTATTCGACAGCCCTGCCTTGCTTCTAATACATTAGATGAGGCTTTGTCCACACCACTGCAGTACAACAGCTGTTCCTGTTGGTTTTAGCCTTGGCATCAGTCTCTTGCTACACTTATTAAAGAAATGTAACAACGATGGCGTGGGGTGGGGTGTGTGTGTGTGTGTGAGGGGGGTTGTCGCTGGTGGCTTTCACCGTGAGGGTGGGTAATCCGTCGGCCCTGTTCTGGCCCCCGTACAAAAGAGCAGACCTGAAAAGCGTCATAATGAGGCACGCAGCAGCGAGAGAAAAGGCATGTCCATTTCTCCGGGCGAAAAGGAAAAACGGGAGGAGAGAGGGGGATAAAAGAATATAAAGCAAGCACAATGAGATGAAAACAAGCCTCTTATATCCAGGTTTCTGGCAGCGCTGTCTGTTTGCGTTGATCAGTTTTATTTTTTAAATTATTATTATGGTAATGAAATAGTGTATTAAATAGGGAGGGATGGGGGTGAGTGAGGGGGGGAGGGATTCGGCGGGCGGCTAAAAAGCGTTGATAAAACACATAAAGAGATTAAGACTGCCCTCTTTTGCATAGCCTCGACCTTAGCTGTTGTCTTCTCCACCTTTCCATCTCTTGTTTTCTTCTCAAAGTCCCATGTCGGAGCCCCGCGCGTCCCATGGGATTACACTGGGAGCATGTAAACATGGACCCCGCTTTGTCACGCCGCGCCATAGACGCTGTATCTGCGCGGTGCGCAGTGGGAACCTGTGCGGAATCTGTTGATCTGTGTTTCCTACTTAATTAAAATGAAAATGAATAAAAATGGAATTTAAAGATAGGGTCACTCTGGAGAAAGATTGTTGATATTTGAACTGGTTAAAAACAAAAACACCTATCCCTTCAAATTGGACACGCATTGTCTATGGGTGGGATAGTGTTGTTTGTGTTTCCATGCGTATATAGCGGGATGTCCTGGGCACCTGGGCAGAACAGAAGCATCAACATGGCTCTCGCAACTCGTCAGTCCTTATCCTTTTAGACTTGTCAGCTGCATTCGACACTGTTAACCACCAGATCCTCCTTTCAACTCTAG
>JAODLL010001181.1:0-13382 GCA_026546735.1 Forbesichthys agassizii | reverse complement strand
TTTAGAGCGAGAATCTTTTATAATCTCTCTCTCTCTCTCTCTCTCTCTCTCTCTCTCTCTCTCTCTCTCTCTCTCTCTCTCTCTAATCTATCAGCCTGTGACTTGATTTACACAGTTTCACTTAAGACTCAAATCGAACTACACGTCTTCTAAATCCCTCCCTTCATCTCAGTCACGTCAGCTCTGGGACGACGCCGCAGCAGGGCCATAAAAGGGTCTCCTGGTCTTTTGTGTGCCCAGCCTTTGCTTCCCTGACAAGATAGATGGACCCCTGATTCGGTAGAAGGTGCAAAACTAACCTTGGTGTAGAGGGGACAGGGATAGGAAAGTAGGCCATTTTTAAAAGCTACCCTAAGGGGAATAATCATCATGGCAATGTGTCCATTCACAGTTGTGTATCTTGTGATGTACCGCCGATAGAACTATCTTTTGGCTGGGTAAATTGAGGCTTCCACTGTATGGCGTCGGCCAATCAGTGACGCTTGCTAACTTTCCCTCAGTCACAGGGAATGCCGAGGGTTGAACTGACTTCATTGTGTAAGCGTGGCCAATCGAAAAAGACACGCTTCGACAAAATATAATCATGAAGCAAGTTGGTGAGCGACTGAGAGGGGAGAGGGCAGAGGGAGGGATGGAGAGAGAGAAAAAGGAGTGGGGGGGGCATGCTAAATAGCTAAAACAATGGCGTGAAAGACTGACACGGTTCCCCCCTCCCTCCTGGGCATTCCTGGGCTGAATGGTTAGCTGAGCATACACGCACACACACACACACATAAACTAAGGAAGATTTGCCATCCCTGGGATTAAGAGTGGGGTGTTCTCAGGACCTCTGCGCTACAGCGCAGTGGCAGGTATAGATCATGTGCTTGTTAAGAGAGCCATTAAACGGACCGACCGTGCTCAAAGCTGTGTGACTGTGAAGCTTCGGAAAGAGAGCGGGTTATAAACTATGAGGCTATTTTACCACTTCTGCCAGCGCACAGTCTGAAGGTTTTGTCCTGCGCAAACCGTGTCCACGAGTTGTTCATATTAATATTTATCTAATTCATACTGTATGTAGCTCTCTCTGTCCAAGCGCATGTTTTGATGGCTTACTGTATGTGATGTCACAAAATGAAAAAAGCAAGAATGAAAGCAAAAGGGAAACAGAAGAGTGTTTCTCTCCTTGCATATCTTGTCTAATGACGCTCCTGACAACCTGACGAGCTTTAGTTTACACAACTCCAAACAGGTACTGAAAGGTGAGATGAAAATGTACAATGTATGTGACAGAAAGAACAGAAAAGTAGAGGTGAGGAGAGGAGAGGAAATTAAAGAATATAGCTCTTGTGGTTAGTTTCATGTGTTACTAAAATGAAACAAGTTGCTGTGTTTCTGCTGTAGGAAAAAATATTCTGACTTCCAGCCTTTTAAAAGCAGCTCTTCCAACAAAACAACATGCCATACTGTGCTGGTACACAGGCCAACAACTATTACTAACGCTCACAATAACAGGACTAACATATAAGCACACAACTACTCAGCCAAGCACATTTGCCAGGAGTAAAGAATCCACCACCACATGTAACTAGTACAGACACTACCATTTTAGCATGGGAGAATAACAGGTGCTGGATTCAGGTTGCACCAATAAATTACTTGTAAAAGGGCTAAAATGCAGAGAAAACCTTCGTAACCTGTAAAGTGCCCAGTTTATTGAGTGTCCCATTGCATGAATCAGGCCTTTTACTTCACCACGCCCTTACAAAATTACATAGGTGTTCTTGGAGAACTAGGGCAAATATCTTGACTGAATTGAGTCACTGGGGCTGTTTCTGGAACGCTATCCAGCACTGGTCCTCAGATATAGTTAGCGTAAGGAATAAGGTGATTTAAAAAGCATGTGGAATGTGATCTCACAAAAAAAAAAAGCTATGATTACCATTCCCTCAACTGTGTTTCCATATGCACGTGTTCTGACACTGTAATCACAGACAGCAGTCCATAAATTTACACTGAATATTTTCCCCCTCCCAGTCTTATATTACGATGTATCTCAATGAAGAATTGCATTGTTTGAATGTTACCTGATAAGAGAGTATAGCAAAATAGGTCATGCATAATATGTGGCAGGCAGAAATATGTCAAACTATATATTTAGATATCTGCTTATATTTCTCTGTAGTTCTCTGTATCTAGAAAATTCACATATTCTACCAATTCTACTGTAGTAATTGAAGTTACATAGTGGTTAAACCACTGCATTGGTATAACATTATTAAGACCTTGATATTCTTTATTTCTTTATGCCACATATATCCCTTTATGACTTCCTTCAAACTGTGCAACTCCATAAAAATAATCTTGCTGACGTTATTTCCATTTTCAAATACCTGGAAAAGCCCACTATTACTCTGACAAAAGAACCCCTATTCAAGTGGATAAAATTAGCACAGCAGGTCATGGCTTAGCTTAAAGTGGAACATGATTCATCTCTTTTATTCCAGTCAGAATTTCTGAAGAATATGCCGAACCAAAGAAGCCTATGGCCTGCTTAAACCCATGCTGATATTGATGCCGTTTGGCTCCGCTTCACAGTCTGGTAACTCTAAGCTGAAAGCCAACTACAGTGTCAGTAAAATCATCGGCAGGCTATTGGACCTTATGAATACTAATGAATCCTATTGAACGAATCAGAACAAATGTTTGCTGGTGATTTGCAAACACAGGTGCTACAGTACTAGTTAATTGGCCCACCTTGAACCAATCAGAGCAAGACCCAGATATCTGGCGGACGTAGGTACAACCAGAGCCATGTAAAGAGAGAGTTGTGTCATCTCCATTCACTCCAATGGACTCTTTTTTTTCAGCAACGGAGCCTCAAAATAGTTCCCGGAAGTTAGCCTAAATACTAAAAATACACTATAAATTCTATTTTAAATATAAATCGAGCATTTATTGACTAATAATTACCAAAAAATATAGTTATATATCTGTATACTGTATATATATTCAAATTGCCCACCAAGAACTTCCTGAAACTATTTTGCCATAGATTTTGCCTCTCCATGAACCATCCTTCGTTGGCGTAACTCAGTTCTTCCCATGGCTCTGGGTACAACAAATAGCGATGACAACACAAGTTGAGGCAAACAGAGGCGCCGACAAGCAGACGAGGAGAAGGTTATACTTCCGTCACGTAGATTCACCTGGGCAGCGCTGGAGCCCTAAGCGGGCCAACAGGATGTGTTGTCTGGATGAAAGGAGACTAGTTTGGCTTAAGGCGATACCTGCGGCCGTCTGGCTAACTCACAGAGACCTGCTGCTAAAACCCTGCTTGTCCTGACTCTGTAAGACAGGCCAACGCACACGCACACACACACATGCACACACACACACACACACTTTTTAAATTTTTATTCTACATTAGGATCCCTGTGTTGCGATACTGACTTGGTGTGCAAGCAAATACATTTTTTGTATTTTTTTTGTTTGTGTATTTGTGTGTGACAAGTTAAGGCAATGCAAATAAATGCAATGCTGTACTCTTAACAACAAATGTATCCACCATTTTGGATCCCTATGGTTCCGTGTTTCCTACACGGCTCCTGCATATTTCTGCAGCTGGCCCACGTCTCGACACAGTGACCTCACAGTGTCAGACGCGGGCAGGGACATTGTCCCGGCAGACACAGTTGTGCAGCCTCCCGGGCCACATTGCTGTAGCTGCGTTCATTTACAGAGCGGGCCGTGATAAGCGTTGGTGCGCTGGGCGGGTCAGCTCTCGCTCCCTATTGAAACGACTCGCTCCACTCTCTGAATCACTGATGCCATGGTCTCTGTTGAGGCCACACGCACATGAGGTATGGCTCGAATCCATCCCTCGTGTGAATTAACAGGACGTGGTAGCAAAATGTTAGCATGTTAGCATTAATGTAGCTACGGCCGCCCACAATCACACATGTCCACATGCCCGTTGCCAGGGTGAGAGGTAGAGAATAGTGTGAGACTACATTGCCACAGGGGAAACAGCAGAGAGGAGTACGAGTGTCAAACCAAAATAACATGTTTGTAATGCTTTCAACTAGGGTAATCGGTAATAAGGAGTGCCCCTAAATTAAATTAGGCATTCTACTAATAAAGTTGTACAGTAGACTTAGAGTAGACTTAGAATAAACTATTATTATAATTGCTTGTATTTGTAATGAATTATGAGCCAATATACCATTAAAAACGTATAGGTGAATACTGTACCTCGGAGGAAGGGCAAACAAAGCTAAACCCAACATCAACACTGCATTTTTCACCAGAGGTGTTGCCATATAAGTGGAACAGCCCATATGCCATTCTCATTTGAAATGTAGCACAAAAATGACATTTCTTGTCAGATGTGTGAGCATACAGTGTTCCTGCACATTCACACAGTCCAACGTGAAAATGGCAACAAAGACGAAAGATATGTGAAGAATGAAAGCAGAGAGAGAGGGAGGGAATGAAGGCATATGGTTCTCATTTCCGACCTTCTGAAAAGTCAAAACCTGTTAGAGAACAGCAACCCTTTCCCCCTACTACAGTATTTTTTTGCAGTGTCATCGCACGCTGCGACCCAGCCCAGACAAACGAAAAACACAAAATATAAATCAGTGAAAGGCTGAGAGGGGAAAACGGGGGTTAGAAAGGGAGGGAGAGAGAGATCGAGAGAGAGAGAGAGAGAGATTAAGACTGCCTGGCCAACATTTGGCCGCTGCATCCAACAATCTGTCTACATGGGCACTGCTCCAAACGGTGTTGAGTCCAAAGACGGACTGCCCATGTCAGCTGATCAGAAAGCTGTTGATGAAGTCAGCCACGCGCTGCCAGTCGACCTCTGAGGGCAACAGCAGCACGACTCAAACGACTGCTTAGTATAACTGGCATTATGCAGAGAGAAACACAAACAGGAGCCACGCGGGTAGTATGTCGGCCAAACGTTAACACACACACACACAGTGGCAAGTGAATGGATTACAGACCCCTTCCACATGATGAAGCAAGGCAGGACACAGTGTAGTAAACACACACACACACACATGCACGCACGCAAACCCACACACACAACCCCTTGTCAAGAGTATATCAGGGCTAATTAGCCCAATCCATCAGATCAATATCAGAAGTCTAACACACACACACACACACACAATATCCAATCCAATACGATGTGAACCATGTCGTTTCAGTCACAACCGCTTTATTCTTAACAGACAAGATAAGCATGAAGCTGTTTGTCAACACAACGCCCCACACGGTACCGCCACACCACGCTACACAGGATGCAAGGTGGAGCCAGACTGGTGGCGATATCGGTGCAGGATGCATTAGCGTGCCACCACCCACACACACAGCAGTAGCTAGAGAACATTTCATATCACGATTATAGGGACCAAAATGATCACGCTTATCGGTATTGTTCAAATGTTCGGAATTCAAGAAGAAAAAATAGGCATTTACACAAACAGCATCATTTATAGAGGTAACATATTCATTCTAATTAAATTACAAATAAATGTTTTATCTTCTAAGTCCTCCATCTCTTCTACTTATTTCTTATGTTAACAAATTTATTGTGCGGTAGGCTATTCACCTAACATGTCGTAAATGTCATAGGACAGTTCAATTGTCCTATCAAGTAACACAGATGCACTAGGCTGCACCTGCAATACAGACACAGCTTTGATTTGCATACACGGCTCCAATAGAACAAACCATAGTGAACTGTATTTATTGTGCAAGCTTGTCAGTGTGAACATTTTTCAAATGTGAAATAATCAAAGAACTCATTCCAATAGCAATTCATCTGAGCTTTACTCTAGCTCCGCAACCCCACAAGCTAAGTCTGTGCTCATAACCATGCAGGACTAGTACTAAACGCACACACACATATTTCCATATTCCACCATATGTCACCTGTACTGTACGTGACATTGTGTCAAGGCTAGAAGCTAAGAATGGCCCTGCTCCTATTCTAAGACATTAAGTACAGTATGTGTGGTGGTTGTACCATGGTAGGGATATCTCTTACGGCGTTAACAAACAACGATAACGGATATGGGGTCGAGCAGTGCGTTCAGGGAGGGAGAGAGAGGAAGGGCTCAAGAAGGTCCGCCCAGCCATCGGTCACACCGGAGAGGAGGACACAACCTCAGGCAGAAAAAGCTACGCGTGGGGCCGCCTTGCTCACAGTGCTCCATCGCATATGATGGAATAAACACATTACAACACAACCACATAAAACAAAACATGCAGAATGTTCCAAGAGACCTCCTCGATGTTGAGGATAAAATAAGGAATCATGACACACAGAGAGAAATAGAGAGCTGAATGATACCACACTGAAACACTGTTATAGCATCAATGACTAGTCTAGAATTCCTCTTCTAAGCCTTGTGTTGTTTTACAATCTCAAATACTCTCTTCTTTCAAAGAAAAAGCAAAAGCTTTGAAAGGCAACCAAAGACATTGAAATGCAAAGTGTGTGTCCACCCCACCCCCAATACAAAAGGCACCATATTAGTAGGAAACATGACCTCGGTGCCTGAGAGCCAGTAAAGAGCTATAAATTCACAGCTCCACACCGCAATTACACATTCCTCAAGATGTTCCCAGGAAGATACATCACTTGTGTTGTAGCCAGATACCAAACGCACAAATGTGCACTAAAATGTTATCTAAAGAGTCTCTGATCCATACCATACACTTTTATTTGATACCAATTAGGGATGGGACGATATACGATATTATCGTGGATCGTGATAAAAATACCGATGATAATCGTATTCTGGTGAATGTCCATTATTGTGATAATCATGAATATCCTCGCATAAGTATGAATATTCTCACAAGTGAATTGAAAAAAAGCTGTCTAGCTCACTTGTACAGGCCAATTGTATTGATTTACTAATAATTGGTTTATTAGCATTGCATCTTTCTAGTCAATCACCACCATGGCTGAAGGCTCGGCTTGTCCATTGTGTCCCCAACATAAAAAATATGTATCTGATTTGTTGAAATACTGGTTTCAAAACAAAAACTATAACGCAAAAAAAAGATTGTACATATGTGTCATGATAATGCAAAATATTGTTTCTTAACACAATTTCAGATAAAATGATTCCATATGATTCAGTGCAATTTTAAGAGTTTAATAATAATATAAGAAATAATTGCGATAATATCGTCTTTCGCAATTATTTTGTTCAGGATAATCGTGATATTAATTTTTCATATCGTCCCATGCCTAATACCAATGTAATATAGCCAGGGCCAGTTCAGCTATAGCTCTATGCTATAACTGTGTGTGAATGGGTGCGTGTACGGTTAGGGAAACTGGTTAAAGTGACAGTTTTAGCTGTATTGACTCACTATGATGCAGATACTGTATTAGTGATTAGATAGAATAAATGGGCAGCCAATTGGCTGGAGCATTTCTAAACAGGCACACAGGCAATACCGATCCATAAGATCCTTCACCTTCATGCCCGTCGGACATTCATTAAATTATGTCCAGCTTGAACTTCAAATACTGTAATCTATGGAATGTGTGGAACAGACTATAGAGCAGTAGGGCTTTCCTATAACTCAACTACCAACTATCACCACAGTTACCAGAAATGGGAAAATTAGGTGGATTCTCCCTTACTTGTGATGTGATGATCGATAAACATTATGTACTTCATTATCCTTGTCACTAATATATTTTGTATCTCCCAAATATATTGATGAACAAATGAAAAACAGATTATATTTCAACACAGACTGGCCGGGTTGCAAATTGACTTGGCTAGAGGTGTCGGTAAATCATAGGTTAATCCTACAACATTAACTGTTATCAGCTGTGGTGCACAGAGTAAATGCCTTATTGGCCTCAGAGGCCCCATGCGAGGCCAGCCTTTAATTCATGTCAAGCGGGACCATCACAACACACGATGCAGAAATAACAAGCCACTTTGGAGAGACTCGTGGGCTCTGACCTGAGGGACTAAGGATGTTCTCTTCTCTGTTCAGTTAGGATTGCTCGAGGAGGAAAAGTGGAGCTGATACAGGAGAGAACTCTTTGGAACGGTTTAAATCCCAAGGCACGCGTCTGCCTCTTATCCGATGCCAAGACCAGAACCACTTGACTATCAAGTGGTTCTTAAGACTCACTTGTTGTTTTTATTTCCAAACAGACAGTTTAAAACCATCGCATCCAACAACCAGGCAATGCTATATGTAGAAACCGTCTCCGTAGAAACTGGCTCCCATTCTGTTATCATGCACACAAGATGTATTTCAGATGTCTGATGGAGACCTGGCATGTCTAATATACTGTAGTATCTAGCATTTGTTCTAGTACTTTAACCATAACTCTCTAGAAATATAATATTAACAAGCCAGTCCGATTTGGGGCCCAGCTGCATGACATACTGTTTCTGGATTGTAACCAATTGTCTCTGACTTATCCACCTATTCTTGGTCAGATAGCCAATACATTTAGACACCCACTGAAATGGAACATTCGGGAAGGAAGGAAGGAAATGAGGAAGGAATGGAACATCTATCCAAAATGACTGAATTTAGAATGATATGAGGCCTTTACACTCTTTTTTTTCATTTTTTTTAGACACCAGATTAAACACAGAAAGGCATTAATGAATTAGTTGTCTAAATGTTAATTGTATTACTTTAAAAAATGACTGTTAACAACAACAACAACAACAACACTGCTACCTGCAGTCGTGTCTTTAGTAGAGGAAGCAGAGATTGAAGGCCATATCCACTGGTCTGTTGCAGGTCATTTGATAAGACATTCTAAGTTTAGACTCCCTCTTTAAATAGGCCTGAGTTTTTCAGGGCTCAGCAGACGGAGTCAAATTATATTTGTTGCTTTGAGCATTGCACTAGAGTGTGTTTAATTAGAACGCATGGTTTACATTTTTGTTTCCAGTGTTTGCCGTTGCTGCTCAAACAATTGTGCTTGCCCTTGTGTATTGAGAATGTTGAAGGTTGAAAATGTAATTCTACTGAAACACACACACACGCACACACACACACACACTTACTGCTCATTTCCTGTCTCAGATCAGAAAGGTCCTGAAGGAAATCTTACAGGCCTACACTTTTAAATTGAGCAAACAAAAGCCAATTGAATTGAGAGATAGAGAAGGTGAGAGTGTGAAAGAAGGCATAATCATCTTTGGCATCTTTCCCTTCCCCAAACGCACAACGTCCATCTTGTTATTTGCTCGGTGTCAGACGTCAGAGAAAACCCCCACGTGGACCTAAGAGAGAGCCGCGTGAAGATTCCAACCGCCGCCACACGCTATCAATACCCTTTAGCGCTGCAAGTGTGTGTTGCTCTCACGTGCACACGCACACCCAATCAATATCTGTACGTCTAGAGGGCGTAGCGCCAAGGCACGCTACAAATGTGAGCTGTGTTCAAGGGCCGGTGCCTCTAGGATCCATCTGAACCCACACACACACATGCCTGGCCTTACTGGGTGACTCAGTGAGTGGGAAGGGAGCGAAAGATGCGTCAATGAACGCTCCTCAGAGCGCACACACACACACACACACACACCCCTTCACTGAGCGGGTTAGCAGCATCCTTTAGGCTGTTGCATGGCTTATTATTTATAATCACATTTATAATCACATTGCATTCTCAAAGGGCTGCACAGCCTATATTTCACATGGAAACAAACAACACCCCCTTAACCTGCTCCTCCCCCACGAGCAGGGAAAGTCTTCCATTAAAAAAAACACCAAGAACCCACAGAGGGAGGAGTCCACCCCTCCAGGACGGTTAAGATGCAATAAGTGTTGATAGGCCAACAAGATTTAGCAACAATACTTTGAATAAGATTTTTCCCTTTGTGCCGTACATAAGAACAAACACACAGTAGGAATACAGGTTTGAAGTTATTATTACGCGTGGTCTGTCAAATGTAGCACTTCCAGACCCCACGGGAGCCCCCGGTCCGAGGAAGTGTCCTTGCACTAGTCACGACCAGGACCGCTCAATGACCATAGCGTGCACCCGTACTGAAGGCATGGCTGCGGCAGCGATGTCCTCCACCATCCACACACTGAAAATGTCAGCAAACATGCTTTCAAACTACACATTCACCAGACAGGCAGAGGAGGACCCCAGGTGCCTAGTGTCAGAACCACACACATAAACACACACACACACAAACATGTATGATCTTTGTTTACATCCAGACTCAATATGTCATGTGAACGTGAACTAATACTTTATTTATAACGTGCACCATCCCTGACACACACACACACACACACAAAGTATATGTAGAGAGAGTGATTGCTATCAATAGCATTAGAATACAGTCAGGGGGATACTATGCCTACCTACAGCAGTTGAACACACTTAATGGCCGTGTGGTTACACGCTGCATTAAGTGTTCCAATGTGAACTGTTTAATGCTCCTTGACAATGGCTTCATTCTGTGTGCTGTTTAGTTTGGATCCAGGTAGTGGGGGAGAAAGGGGGAGGGGGAGAGAGAGAGAGAGAGAGAGAGAGATCTAAGAGGCCATGTGTCCCATGGGACACTTATCTTACAGTATCTCTTATAAGATGGGTCACCTAGATTAAACACGTACTTTGGTATTATGTATGAACTACAATACTAGTTTGGTTAATATTTCTTTATAACTTTGCAAGGCTACTGCTTGTGATATTTCTTTTGTAATAAACGCTTCATCTGAAATAAACGCCTGAAATTCACTGAAAGTTCACTCGGCCGTGTTACATGATGTGTAGAAATACACAATAGTATTTATTTATTTGTTTAATGTGAAGCACTTTGTGACCTTTGTCTGTGAAAAGCACTATATAAATAAATGTCTTCTTATAGTAGTATAGCACCCTGGAATGAATAACGCCTTCACTGGCAGAAAAGTGTTTACGATTTATAATTTTCCAACAACACAGGAACACAAACACACACACACACACACACACACACACAGAGGTTTGTCACACAAGTAACATTTTTAATGACCCCCCTCCCCTGACCCACCCATCTTTTCATCTCATCCATCACGTTTATCCCCCACCTTTCTCTCTGCAGTCAATCACCTCCCCCTGAATGTCCCCCTCCATCCATCCTTCACCCACTTCCCAAACAGAGGAAATGGAAAGCAAGCATGCTGCCGTGGCAACCGCGGACATCAACAACACCAAACGCCACTGGTCCATCTTGAAATTATTCTCTCACTTATTTATTACATCTAGCTTTGACCTGAATTAAATGCAACACATTGATGCCGATGGGGTTTTTCTGTGAGCTGTGGGCAGCAGGTCAAACTGAGAGACACTGCTGTAGCCGATTAGCCAACGGTAACGCTGCCCCTGTCCCCACCGCCTGCTCTCTCGCTCTCCATCGCTGTGACACGCGTTACTGTCACAATCTGACCTTCGCCGAGATGCAAGGAGCGGCAGATGTCCTCCTCTACAGAGGCTGGTCTGGTGACAAACTGCCCCCACCCTACCACCCCAGTGCCCTTGTCTGTCACCAGAGATCATGGTCTTAACCCCTTCACAGACTTAAAGCTATCGTCAGCTATTGTAAGCTAATATACTTATAGTCCAATTTACCAAATATCTCCTCGCATTCTGCTAGTTTACCATTCTGTGTGTGTTGAAAAAATAATCTGGTAGTTCTACACAGCCCTGGCTTTGTAAATATGAAGACAAACAAAGTGGCGAATGCCGCTGACAATAACAATGCCCTTTGCTTTGCAATGCGTTTCAAGGTGTGGGGTGTGGAGCTTCTGAGGGAGTTTATTTTGATTTTAGCTCAAAGTTAGCAAGCATTCATGCCAATGACTCACCCTGCCTTTAATACTAGATCACTATGCTCAAGTATGCTGCTATAACACTATGCAGGAGCTGTTTTTAAGGCAAGACTACATACTGTGGTTAAACTGAGACTCACTCGTTCCCCATAGCGTAGCCAGGAAGATATTATTGGCTTTTCCAAGTGGGTTATTAGTTTTGAGTCATGGGATTAAGTAGGTGGTTGTTCTCAGTGTGTCTGTCTGTGCACTTTGCATGCATACATGTGTGGGGGAGGTCCTATATATATATATATATATATATATATATATATATATATATATATATATACACGTGTGTGTGTGTGTATATATATATATATACACGTGTGTGTGTGTGTATATATATATATATATATATATATATATATACACGTCTATAAATGCATCTTCATGAATGTGGCTAAGGCTGTCTAGCTTGGCTGCATGTGTGTGTGAGTGGTGAGTGTGTTCTGTGCATGCATGACCAAGGCCAACTAGCCGATCTGGTACAGCCGTGGGACCAGACAACTGTGTCAGCCTTTGTGTGTCTGTCTGTCTGTACCACTGCCTTATAGACCTCATGCTGTGCTAAGCATGGAACCCTGTTTACCATTGGAAAGGGGTTTACTATAAACCCACAGTTAATCTATTTATTCGAGTAATATTTATTTAATGATGAAAAGCAGTGCTTTTGCAATTTTACAAATACATTGTAAATTATACACTGTAGAAGATCTTTTTTTGTTTTGTTACAAAATGCTGCTGTAAAACAATGCAAAATAAAATATTAACCCTCTACAATATAAAAAAATAAACCATACCAAAACACAAAGTTGCATAATTATTATTGCAAATTCAATGTATCTGCTACTCCCAAATTGCCATAGCATAATGTCAAATATGACCAGTAAAAACTATATTGTCATAATCTCATTATGAGTCATAATCCTATACAAAAACAGACATAGTTGCATAGATGGACCATTTCTTTATACAGGCACGCCTATTAGCCTTGTAATATATATGTAAGTATTTGATACATGACTGTATATAATATTCTATCGTAGGCTTATCTTCGTCAACACTCGGTGACGTCACGGTGAAGTTGGTGCACGTCCTACACGCGGGTGGATGAGAAACACGCGGTCCTTCCGTGCTTTCAAACGCGTCCGCAAACAAGAGGTGGGGAAAACAATACAGTCCTCGTAGCCTACTACGAATGCCATAAAGCACGCACTCACAGCAGAGCGCAATATAACACCATGGGATGGATCATGGGCTATACTTGCCTACTGTGATTGTCGCGCAGTAATTTGCGCCTAGCACCTGTTCACAACGCCCTTCAGTGTGACCACGTTACCTGAATGTGAATACATATGGGAGGACCCATATTTACGGTGCCATGCAATTGCTCTTATAAAGTACGATTCGTTCGCAGTTGGTTTTGGAGCAGTGATTGCGTTGCTGTCAGAGAGAGAGAGAGAGAGAGAGAGAGAGAGAGAGAGAGAGAGAGAGAGAGAGAGAGAGAGAGAGAGAGAGAG
>JAODLL010001180.1:0-13384 GCA_026546735.1 Forbesichthys agassizii | reverse complement strand
TGCGTCCGTAGACTTTGCGTCCACAGGCTTGGCGCTAGCCGTAGACTTTGCGTCCACAGGCTTGGCGCTAGCCGTAGGCTTGGCGTCCGCAGGCTTGGTGCTAGCCGTAGACTTTGCGTCCGTAGACTTTGCGTCCACAGGCTTGGCGCTAGCCGTAGACTTTGCGTCCACAGGCTTGGCGCTAGCCGTAGACTTTGCGTCCACAGGCTTGGCGCTAGCTGTAGACTTGGGGTGCGCTGACTTGGAGCTAGTCGTAGACTTGGCACCAGCGGACTTGGCGGTAGCTGTAGCTTCCATGGTCTTTGAGTTAGGCTTAGCTTGGGCAGGCTTGGTGTTAGACTTAGCTTCTGTGGCCTTGACATTAGCTGTGGACTTAGCATCCGCAGGCTTTGCATTACCTGGAGACTTGGTGTCCGCAGGCTGAGGTTTACTATCAGTCTTTGTTTTAGCAATAACCGTAACAGGCAGTGGTAGCAAATGTTTACGACATACGGTATTAGCAGTGCTTTTACCATACGTTTTAGTGGTACCTTTACTATACATTGTTTTGGTTGTGCTAATAGGAAACGCTGATTGAATGCTGCTTTTGACTGTGGGGGGTTTAGCAACGATAGTAGTGATGGCTTGAGCAGCCCCTTTGGGTTTACCCAGGCTTGGCTGTTTCGACATTAAGGATTTGTGACTTGGAGACGGCTCACTTTCACTGCTCATACCGATGCTGTTTGTGGGGGAGAGAGAGGGAATTTAAAACAAAGTGGATGTATGCAGAGGTGTTCTTGGGTGTTGTAAATATTGCACAAAAGGCTTAGAGTCCAACAATTCTGAGTTACTCACATCTCAAAAATTTTGCTGATTTCCTCCGACTCGTTTCCCTGCAGAACACAAACACATCAGCACAACATAGACACAGACAGACGGGACTTGCAGAACGGAGGGAAAAAGCGTGGTGCAAAACAATCACCGTTGCCTGGGTAACCGTGACATGTCTTTCCCTGATGTATAAGTGCTTCTTGCCCATCAGCGTCTTGGCGTCGCTGGCCTTCTGGTAGCACACCACTACGGAGCCGCACTTGTCGTCCTGCGTGCAAAAACAAAAACACACTTCAATCATTCAATATAAATGAAAGAATGCTATTATAACATTGAAAGTCGTGCCATTTCATTTTTTTTTGTTTTTAAAATAGGCCTACCTATTGATAATGAACTCAGAACGCCGGTGTTATTATATAGTTCTATATGATGTAGGCACACAAGCACCTGACCTAAAATAAAAATGTTTCCTGGGCGTAGACCTCTGAGCTTTGATTACTATTGGACAGTGTTTAACCAATAGGTGTTGCTACAACTGTTTTGATCATCTCATCCAGCTCTACCACCATTTCAAAACACACTTGATCTCTCACTAACCCACCGGCAGCATGGTGGCCATGGAAACAGGGTTTACAGACAATAGAATCTCATATTAGAAAATGTATCAGGTAGGACTGGGCGATATGGACCAAAAATAATAATCTGATAATGATCTGATTTTTAGCCACATTCATTTACATATGTGAGCTTTCTCTGGTCGTCAATCGCTCATGACTCCACTCCTCAGGCCAAGTGCAGGCATGGAGGAAGAGACGAACAAATCGAAAAAGTTATGAATAAATGCACAATATAACTATTTCGATATAAGCGATTTTGTCTAATCTTATATCTCTTTTGAAAAGACACACACACACACGTATATCGCCCAGCCTTAGTATCAGAGCTATTGTAGGGCATCATTTAGTGGTGAGCCTAACGTTTTTTACTGGTGCTCTTAATATTTGTATGGAGCACCAGTGTCTGCGTATTCCACGTCTTAATTTGAAAATGCTACATTGGGAATGAGGCCTTGTTCGGAATATCACATTTAACACATGACCAGTATTAAAACTGGGAATACTGCCCCTACTGGGAACAACAGTGGACCATTGGTGCACGTGTTCATGTAGACATCTAACCCACCATGTCGGAGCTCTGGAGCCGGCGTACCAGCTCCGTCTTGCCGAACCTCTCCAGGGCGCTGGTGATATCCACGAAGCTGGCCGAGCTGGGAACCCCGTCCACTATGAGCACACAACCCTGGATGTGGGGGGGGGGGGAGGGAACAGACTGGTTTTGACACAGTAGAAGATACCCCTACACACACACACACACACACACTAGATGTGGGGGGGGCAGACTGGTCCTCACACAGTAGAAGATACCCTTACACACACACACACACACACACTAGATGTGGGGGGGGCAGACTGGTCCTCACACAGTAGAAGATACCCCTACACACACACCTGGGCCTTGTGTGGAGACCTCCTGCCTGCTGGAGGCGGGGCGGGGGGGCCCTTCATCCTGGCCAGTTCAGCCAGCAGGGCGGGAGCCAGGGATTGGACCACCGCTACCAGACTACTATGGTCCGACAGGGACTGGACCCCTGCATGAGCGCACACACACACACACAATGTTTTAAAGACCGAACGATGATGTAGGAGAGATTTGTAGAAGGAGACAGAAATAGAGAGAAAGGTAGAAGACTCTCTCTCTCTCTCTCTCGAGAGAGAGAGAGAGAGAGAGAGAGAGAGAGAGAGAGAGAGAGAGAGAGAGAGAGAGAGAGAGAGAGAGAGAGAGAGTAGAATATAAATCTCTCTCATACAATAGTACGCACACACACAGAAGATAACCCCAACCCCCCCTTTCCACTGACCAGAGGAGTCCAGCAGCCTCTTGGCTAGCCTCTCTGCACTGCTGTCCCTGTGCCGGCCTGACGAGGGCGCTCTATCCCGGGTGTGGGAGCTGCGTCGCTGAGAGGAGGGAAGCGAGCCAGAGCGAGACCTGGTGGAATAAGCCATCGCACACGCACACATGAGCTCCTCGGCAGTTAAGGGCTAGCTGTCAGCTAACCAGCAGTTAACCCTCTAAACCCAAGAGCCGCAGCGGCTAGAAACAAACCGTATTTTGCCTCATAATCCAGACATTCTGCCGGTATATAGCGTGTGTTTGTGTAGTCAGCAACGAGTCTACAGCACAACGTCAAAGTTGCCTCTAAAATTGATTCTCAAAATTGTGCTGAAAATGGCACGTTTTTATTTCATATCATATCTTCGGAACGTTAAGTGCTAGAAACAAACCGCTCCATTCCTCATACTCCAGACATTCAGCCGAAGAGATCGATGTACGGCTTGCGTTCGTCATCTTAACAGCGGCTGTACAAGACCAACAGCAAATGGTGACTCTTGAATGCATTATGCACCTTCGAATGGTAGTGAGGGATCTGTTTACATTTCGGATCATATCTTGAGAACGGTAAAGGCTAGAAGCTCATAGTTTTTTACTCATAATTTAGACACGCTGAAGAGAGCGAAATATAAACGTTATGTGTCATTTCGCAATCTCTCGCCTAAAAGCAAAAACTCTTCTGTAAAACAATTCAGTGTATAAATTATCATAATTTTAGGTACTAAAATGACAGAAATTAAAACATAAAAATACATAAAGGCATACCCCATGAAACACATGCCTTAGGAATAAGAACCTGCTCACGTGAGCAGCGTATGGTGGAGGGGCAAGATAAACTGTTGTGACAACAAGGGAATTGATTGCTGTTCTGAATAACCAGGAACATAACATCTCTCTCTATATGGTGTGTGCGCCATGGAAGCATTACTAGTAGATTGTTCCATTGATGATATAGGCTAGATATGAAATATAGTATTACATGCTGCAAATCTTTGCAAAATCTTAAATTTCCTTCTCTCAGCTCAAAACTGGAAGTTGCAAATGATCCGTTATCGGATTCGGTTATCTCCTGGCAAAACCAAAGCTTGACAGCTTAAAAACGGGCTCTTCTGCACACTCCTTGGCAACAGAAAAGGTTAAAAATGTTGTTTTGCAATCTATCGTGCTGAGGGTACAGTTTTTGCGCATTTAATCTGAACAACCCTTTAAGGGTAAATCAGGTTAATATTCTGACCTTCTGGTGTATCTGCGTGGCGAGCGGGAAGTAGAGCTCCTGGGCGAGCGAGATTGCCTTCTCTTGGGCGATCGAGAGCGCCCTCTCTTGGGCGACCGAGAGTGAGTTTTCCTCGGCGATCGAGAGCGCCCTCTCTTGGGCGACCGAGAGTGAGTTCTCCTCGGTGATCGAGAGCGCCCTCTCTTGGGCGACCGAGAGTGAGTTCTCCTCGGCGATTGAGAGCGCCCTCTCTTGGGCGACCGAGAGTGAGTTCTCCTTGGCGTTCGAGAGCGCCCTCTCCTGGGCGATCGAGAACGCCCTCTCTTGGGCGACCGAGAACGCCCTCTCTTGGGCGACCGAGAACGCCCTCTCCTGGGCGACCGAGAGTGAGGCCTGCGAGGAGAGTGGGAACGCCCTCTCCTGGGCGATCGGGAGTGTGAGCGAGAGTGTGTCCTAGAGCGATGGCGGCGGGCGGATCCCCCTTTGCCCGGCCTCTTGTCTGCCGCTGCTGCCTCCGAGGCGTTGTCATGGCGACGTGGAGGGCTTGGAGGGCGATGAGGAAGGGAGGGACACAGTAAGGAGAGAATAGGGCTCTTATTATCGGGCTCACACCAACACTGCTCCAACACAAACAATTGGGATCAATCCTACCTGTTCTCAGCTGGAGATTCTTTAACAGCACCCCAAGGTGCTGGGTACCTGGCAACACACAGACACACTGGTTTGGTCATCATGCAGAGACACCACGCATTAATATGTATAGTAAGTGATACTGGAGAACGCTTGCTCAATGGCAACTCTAATCAAAAGAAAAACATCTCCTTTCATTGCAATAGAGTGCACTGCTCCCTCAGAAGCTCCGCCCTGCACATTGAAACGCATTGCAAATGCTAGGGTACTGTTGTTGTGTGGACTGCACAACTATGTTTTATATTTACAGAGCCAGGGCTGTATAGAAGTTCCCTATTAACTTTTCGGCGCACACACACACGCACGAACGCACACTATGCTAGCAGACCACAAGGAGATATTTGGCAATATTTGTTGAGTCTTAAAATCGCTTACTACACCTTTAAAGCAACATTTTTCATTATGTGATTCAGATTTGAAGGTGGAGTCAGCAATCGATAAAAATTAAAAACACCATAATGGGGGCAATCCGCCCCGCACGTTGGACACGCATTGCCAAGAGTTAAGGATAGTGTTGTGTGGTGCGGTCTGCACCACTTGTGTTTTCTAATTTACAGAAGCCAGGGCTGTGTAGAAACGGCAGATTACTTTTGCAGCTATACGGGCGGCCTGCGGACCTCTGAATGTGACAAACACATGAGGGCATTCGCTTACGATCGCTGACTCCACCCTGAAAAGGGCAGTATTGCAAAAGTGTCACCAACTTTTTCCGGAGAAGTCTGCAGCTGTCCTTGTGTTTGAAGGAGTCCCGGTGCTCGGCCCAGTCCTGTCATTCAAACACACACACAAACAAAGCGTTAACAGGGCACGGCTTGTGAAGAGCAGACACCACCATCATCGGCTGTCCCGGCATCAAGCCACATGGCGTTTTCAAATTGTCAAGGTCAACGACCTCCAGACGCTTGTTGTCATGTGACAGATGGCAAGGGGATGGAAAAAAAGTCAGTCTTTCATCGCCGTCCAACAAATACATTAATATACAGACGTTTATCTTCAGGGGAAAATGGACGGGTGGAGGCATCCATTTAAAGATGGCTGCCAAACATGGGTGAGTGACGCCCCTTTTCGTCCTTCCACGTGCGTACATGCATGGTTCGCCACTAGGGGGCCACGGTATCATATTTGTAAGACAACTCTTCATTCATCATCAGGTTGTCCACTGGAGCTGGGCGGTGTGTGTGCGCTTGTGCCACACATATTTAGTTGGCTTTAACAAAGTTTACAGTGATGTTTCACATATTAACATAATTGCAATGGAGAAAAAAAAAATAGCCCTCAAATTCAGTCAGTCCCATTTCCTCAATACATGTGCATCGCTGCATTGGGAAGGGGAAGTTACATTGCAGGGGAAACACCAAGAACAGGCATGTTTCTGATGACCAAGTGAGGCTATATTTTTGTATTAAAAAAAATATATATATATATAAAGTACAGAACATTGTTAAAAGTACATTTGAAAAAACTGCCACCAGCTGACAAAAAAATACTAGGAAAAAACTTGTGAATGACAATGGTTGACAAATATGCTGATTACAAAACAACTTACATGTGCTACAGGTAGGGTTTAAGAGCTACTGTATACATTTGTTGGAAACGCCATACACATCCATCCGCTGTCAGCAAGTCAAATGCTCTGTGTGGGCTCGGGTTGATAGCCCCCGTCTCTACATAAGCTGATTCGAACAGCGCCCACAAATATTCAGGCCAACCGGGGCTAACAGACCAACAGACTTTAGAGGGAGAGGAGGTTGTTCGTTCCGTTTTAGCTAGCTCTCAAATCCTACCAGCCGCAGCTTCACATAGAACTTAAATAAAACAAAAGAGCACAAGCAAATAAAAATATCAACAACTTCAGAACAGAACTGTAAATATATGCTGGCATATTCACCCTCCCACCCACAGCCTTCATACTGTGTGTATTTCACACAAACACGCATATGCAGTTTGGATCCAGCATGGCCCAATCCCGCCCTCCACCATGACAAGTGAACACCAATAATTAACACAGAAGCAACATTAGCTAGCAACACGTCTAAGACATGCTGCGCTGCGTGTACAAACCATACAGTATTTCTGAACAACATGTAGCTACAACGGATTAACTAGACAGGAGGCGTCACAAAGAGCGCCCTGCATTAGCTCAGCATAACGTATGTCGACACGGGCTTCTCAGCTACTCACCTGCGAGCGAGCACACGTTTTTTGACACAGTGTACAGGTGTGGGGGAAGAACTTGGGCGTGACTGACATGTAGTCGTTGACCATGGCCTGTGTCGGGAAGCTCTTGGCGGCTGTCGTCGTCGTTTCCGCGGGAGGCAACTTCGCCGCAGTGGGAGCCGTCAACAGAGGCGGCGGCGGCATCGCCTTCGTCGTCAGGGGCAACAGCGGAGGAATCTGAGGCGACGCGAAGGGCCTGAAAGGCGTGGAGAGGAGGGGTGTGGGGGAAGAGGCTGCGGGAACGGGGAACAGTGGCAGAGGCGTTTGCCGGGCGCCGGGGAATGGTGGTGGCCACATGGAGGTCTGCTGCGACGTCATTGGCTGCTGCTGAAGACTCTGGCAGCTGCCGGGCGCCAAACCCTCACCCTGGTTGCTGAGCACCACCAGGGCGGGCCGGCCGGGGCTCGCGCCCATCATCATCATGGTCGCCATGGTGCCCACCTTGCTGGCCGACATCTCTCGGTCGCCCACTGACTCCCTTACCGGGATGGGCTGGGCCCCTGCGGAGACGGTCGCCTTGCCCTTCTGGGCTGCCGGGGCCAGGGCCGAGGTCGCGCTCTCCTGGGTCTTGCGCTCGCGGTCCTGCTCGGGGGTCTTCTTCCTGGCGCTCTTCTGATTGGACGGTCCCGGGGCCTTGGTGGCGGAGGTGGGGGGGGCGCGGGAAAAGGCTGAGGAGGAGGAGGAGGAGGTGGTGGTGGTGGTGGGAGGGGGGACACAGGGGAAGACTGGGGAGGAGGAGGAGGAAGATGGGGCGTACGGCTTTGCCCTAACACCCTCCGGCTCGCCGGGGGAGCCTTGACTGTCTGCGTTGCCGCGGGTTACCTCCTGGTAGCCCGCGGCGTATTTACTAGTGTGTCCGTAGTCAATCACCTTGCTCTCCGCCGCTGCCGTCGCCGCGGCGACCGTGGACGCCTTCTTCGCCTTCTGGATGCGGATGTCGCGCAGCAGGAAGGGCAGGTTGGCGGGCGTGATCTGCTCCTCGGGGTACACGCTCAGCTGCTCCAGGTCCTCCTTGGAGAGGCCGAAGCGCTCCAGGATGCCCGTGGCCGACTCTGTGGTGTAGCGGGGGACGGGGCCCCCCGCCGCCCCTCCGTCGTCAACACGACCACCGGAGTAGCCCGGGGCGTCGTCGTAGGTTTGGGGGCGGTACATGTCTGAGGAGGAAGAGGAAGTGGATGCGGCAGGGGGTCTCTGTTGGCTAGGCAACCAGTCTGGCTTGCTGCCATGCTGTTGCTGCTGGTCGCCGGAGCGACCAAGGCTGGAGGAGGAGGAAGGGGAGGGGTAGGGGGAAGTGGAGGCCAAGCGGGGGTCCCGGACAAGTCTGCGGTCGCGTATGGTGTCGTTGAGCCTCGCCACCTCCTGGCGGGCGCGACTGATGTGGAGGTCGATGATGCTCTCTAGCTCCTCACTTCCAGCTTCGCCTCCGTAGCCCTTGGAGGTTGGCCGGCCCTGGGGCTGGCTCCGGGGGGTCGGCTGGGCCTGGGCCTGGGCCTGGGCCTGGTGGTGTGGTTCGTTCTGGGACTGACCCCGGGGGTTCAGTTGGGCCTGGGAGCGGGGCTGGGCCTGGCCCTTGGGGTGTGGTTCGCCTTGGGGCTGACCCCGGGGGGTCGGTTGGGCCTGGGAGCGGGGTTGGCCCTGGGGGTGGGTGTGGGGTTGGACCCGGGGAATCAGCTGGGTCTGGGGGCCAGGGTGGGCCTGAAGATGGGGTTGGGACTGGCCCTGGGGGGTCGGCTGGGCCTGAGGCCAGGGGGATTGGGCCTGAGGCTGGCCCTGGGGCCAGGAATGATGGCTCTGGCCCTGGGGCCAGGGGGAATGGCCTTGGGGTTGGGCCTCGGGCCAAAGGTGCACAGACATCAGTGGGGGGGCCAGGCGAGGGTCCCTGGAGGGCTGTGCGGCGGCAGGGGGGGTGGGGGGGTGGTTAGTGCCATAGGGGGAGTAGTAGGGGTGCGACATAGCATTGGCGACTTTTAGTAGGTTGAGCAGGCTGATGGCCTCCGCGGTGGGGGTCGGTGCGGCTGCTGCTGCTCGGTTGCCAGCGGCGACGCGGCTGATTTGCGCGAGCGCTACCTGCGCTGTGATCTGCGCCAGCCGCAGGGAGGCGGCCTGCTGCGGGCCAATCGGGAGTGAGCACCCTCCTCCTCCAATCAGAGGGCTGCAGAGGGGCCCGGCAACAGTAGACGAATCTAATGCAAAGCTGAAAGTTAGCAGACACAAGAAGAAGAACAAACATGGTCATTATTTAAATGCACTGTGGGGGGTTCGGGGGTGGTGAAATATCACCAGGGTCGGGAGCTGCCACTGCGTCCGATGGACAGAGCCCGTCGCCACCCTCCTGGAGTCTGCTAAAGCAACAGAGCTATAAAGAGGCAGGATAGATAGATAGATACTCACATCATCGGTAATCTACCAGCAGGATGCACTCTACACATTAGAAGTTTTTAGCTTCATTGTGTAGAGATTAAAGTGCACCCCAGCTCTGAGCCTCCCTCCACCCGCTGCACAACTTTGAGAAATGCAAGTACGAGCGATGAACAAGTGGATTGGGGCTGAGAGGGGCCCCCCTTATTTTTACAACTGATTTTCATGACGCACAAGACTATCAAGTGTACTGTTGTAAACCAGCCAAGTTTTAAGACGAATTTTTTAAAATGAGTTGTCTCCATTTTTTTTTTTTTAATCGACTGGCTGACGTTTAGAGCCATTTTGAGACCATAAAATCCAGATTTTTATTAAAAAGGGGAGTTTGGTCAATACAAACACCAGCATTATTGTGTCACAGCACAGTGCAGTATTTAGTTCACAGCTCCAAAAAATTGAATTTAGGGTGCAGTTACACGTCTCTCGTCAACCTCACACGTAATTTTATGTTTTAACCACTTCCTGTGGGGAGGAAAGGCGCCGAGCGAGTGAATGGTTCTCAAACGGTGAGCCGATGATTAACACATTATTTGCTCCTGTGTAAGGTAAGAAATTAACTACCCACTCAACTCACTTCTGTCCCATTTAGATCCAGAATACCCTTAAGCTGCAAACTTTTAATTTAATATTCATCCCAGATAGAAATCCTCAATTTAGAGATTTATTATACAGGCAGATTTATTGGAAAACGTTGGAAAACAGTTAAAACAACAATTGTTTAATATAATTAAGCTGCTATTGTAAAAGTACAACCATTTTATTCTTCAGCGTAGATTCCAAACTTCGATTAAATGGGAGAAACAGTTTTGAGACAAGATTTTTCTTCACTTTAATTCTACTTACCTTCCGGAATAATCCTCATATTGCTTGCCTCACCACACAGGCACACACACAATGCTAATCACTAATCACGTAAGGCTGGGCTATGTAACGCGCCGTTAATGATTGGATGAATGGCATCCAATCAGAATGATCTGACACACTACAGTCACAGTGAAGGCTTTATTGAAGAATTTAGTTCAGGTAGGTAAAGGTACACTCCTTGATTTGGGTCTAGAACCTGAGTTCTCCCCTCTACTACTGCCCCTACAACAAGCAAAGAGCAGGAAGGGCTTCTGGAACACAATCGAGGAGTCCACCTTTAACCACAAATCCATTACAAGTTTGTGGTGGGAATTCTGACATATAAAAGACTCAGTAGATCATCAGGGTTGTGATTTAATTCATCTTTGCGCAATCATGAACGATGAACCGTTTCAATACAGCCGACAGTAGAAAATAGTCACAGACACTAGCATTCATTATCCTGCACAATCCTAATATCATGATTATGCATATAAGTATTATACCATTAATATTTTCGGGATTCCTGCGGGATGGGAAACTAAATAATTATTAAATTATGGGACTGGGACGGGACAGAAATTTTTTTTTATCTGTGGGAGTGAGCGGGACCGGGAATCATAATAACACTATAACGCTCAACTTTATACACAAGATGTTTAATGGGATTGGGACGGGAGAGGTTTAAAAATCCACTCCCATGTCACCCTTTAGTGTAAATTCCAAATTAAACCTCTCTTGCACATTTATTGCCAGTGTGCACCTACTACTATACAAAATGAGCACCGCACACTTGCTAGCTGGTGAATGCTATCGTACAGCACTGCAATCTGCATTTCTCATCTCATGAAAGACAGTGTTCTGTCTCCTCGCCTGCACAATACACACCAAACCACATGTTGCACCAACAATGTATCACCATGACAAAATCTAGCAATAAAGACATAGTAAAAATACATAATACCAATAATTAAAGTACTTTTTTGCTCCATTATTTATAATATTCCTTGTCTGTTCTTGAGCTCTTTAATAATTATATAATAATTATAAGTATGGTCAGTCATATACACACACATTCACGTGTTCAATAATAATTTTACCTTACTTACCTTGGCATTCTGTAGTTTAATGTTGGCAAACTTTCGTTCTTATGAACAACAGTAGACCAATTGCTACTTTCTTTTTGCTTTGCAACAAATGCCAAAACTAACAACAGAGATTTGTTTGCAAAATATATACCACGTTTTATTGTTAACAGCGTATCAAATAACCAATTTTAACAAGATTACCATGTTTATATGATAATCGTGCAGACTGGGTCTAAACTCCATACGTAGCCCATTGATCACGTTGTACAGGAGAAATCCACTGGAAAAGCACATTATAATTAGCACTAATACTGATATAGATAACTCACGTCTGTCTGCCATGAGACATTGAGTTTGTTGCAATTATATAAACGAATGCAAAACTGAACATACATTGGAAAATGAAATACAATCGATGAAAACACAGCCCCTCTAGTAATTACCGTAACATGTGCGACTAGATCAACTAGGACAACTTACCAAACACTACCTATGCTAACGCAGCCATGCTAGTAGCAACCGTATCGTTTTCATAATGGAGGCCCGATCATAACAAATGAACGTAAATAAACACAGTGTCTCACGCGGGAGTCTGTTAGTATAGATGCAGTTACCTGATTATTATTATTATGGAATTATGGAAGTTTTCTAGTCCTTTTCTGGTGTTGTGACCTGGCGCCTCGAAGTATATTGGGCTCCAAGGCTGAAGACGCTGCAGCCCGGACGTGACGCTTTACCTTTGGGCTGCCTGGATGTTTGCCTCCGTGTGACGAAACGCTTGTTACGCTATTTTTGTATTTTGTAAACCTGTTTACAAATGCATACTGTGTTTTTGTAACAGCACATAACAAATAACAAATGTTTAATAAAATATGCGCTGATGCCAGAATGACATTCGTCTGCTTAATCTCCCTCACCAGCTGCCTTGCTCAACAACAGCAAGACAGAGGTCCTGCTAACTGGGACAGAATCCACTGTCTCCACAAAAGGCAACCACAGCCTTAACATTGCTGGTCTTGTTGCATATTATTTTGTATATATTTCCCAAATCTTGGTATTTGGTTTAAATGTGTCTCGTCAAATGTTTATTATTATGGTATATGTTTCAGCCAATTTTTTTTTTTTTTTTGTTATATCTGTATTTGCATTGTATTTGCATATATTTGCAATTTGAGTGATTTGAAAAGCATACTGAATAAAATATATTATAATTTTTATTATTATTATTATTATAGATGTATAATGTTAATTATTATTTTATTTTTTGTCAATTAATGTAATTTGTTGACATTTTTAACACTATTAAGATTCAACCCTTACAAATTCAACAGAAGTATAGCCTACCAGTAGTTACATGAGATGACGACAACGATGATGATGATGATGATGATGATAACGATGATTATGATGATGACTTGTATTTATATAGCTGGAAGGATGGATGGTGCTTTTCAATGACCCAAAGCCACGTTACAATGTAGAACACGGAACAAAATACAAATAAAAATAAAAAACACATACAGTGGTAAAACAGAAAGATAAAAAAAAAACAAAGAATGAATAAACGTAGAAAGATGTCTAGGTTTTTTTGTCTTTTTGAGGATAGAGATCTTCTCATTTTAGACTTTGGATTATATGTGGTCTGAACCAATGAGGGCACTTTCACTAATCTGCCACACGATGGTGCTATTATCTGAAAAACATGCATGTTTCTGTAATGACATTACTCAAGATGATTCATTTCATTTATAGTAATTAGTCTGCCTAAGGTAATCACCTTAGCATGAACGGACGACTGTTCCATTTAATAATTTAATACTTACTGTAAGTATTCTTATATATCCCACAGACAAAGTATACCAAACCAGCATTGATAAACTATACCAAAACCAAATAATGCAAAAAGTATTATTCAATCTGAGAGACATACTTTTGTTTGCTACTCGGAGGGTAAGGACTAAGATAACTATGCTTCTGCTTCTACACATAAGCACAGAAATTCTGATGTATTTGCCACTTTGACATTGGACCCGTTATCATTCTGCAGACTGATGCATTCTGGTATTCAAATAGCTGCCGTAGTGAGAGAGAGAGAGAGAGAGAGAGAGAGAGAGAGAGAGAGAGAGAGAGAGAGAGAGAGAGAGAGAGAGAGAGA
>JAODLL010001179.1:0-13384 GCA_026546735.1 Forbesichthys agassizii | reverse complement strand
TTCATACAAATTCATGTAACACAAAGTGCTTCACACTACGTCATTAAAAACAATTCAAAATGAGTTAAAACAATACACTACACATACACTATACACTACAAAAGAAACATGGGCAATAATACATTCCATCATAACTCAGTATAGTCTTTTATTGCAAAAAAGAACCGTTCTCCTGTAAATATATGCACAAAGACAGGAAGGCGCTTGGGACAGTAGGTAGATACAGTAGCTGTGGTTTAATTTAATACTATTATGGATAAAGGCAAACCATCCTGGAACTTGATTGCCTCTTCTGTGTAAACCTTCAGCACTGCAAAACTCCCAAATAACTTGACATATGCATGATCTGTGAACAGTCAATCAAATGTGGTATTAATTTTGTCAACGCAATTTGGGCCAAATTAATATAAATGCATCAGTAAAATATTAGTCAATATGTTTATTGAAAATGTTAACAAATGTGTTCGGTTGCAGCAACAATTGTTGATATCTTAGATTCAGCAAAGATTATTTACATATATTATATTGCTCATGCCCTGACACATGCAGACGTCAATTTATTTTGCCTTATACATACTCCAAACATTCTGTTAGTTTATACATATTATTAGTGATTGCATGACAAGCAAGCTGACATAATATTATCTGTGTGACTTATTAGCAAAATTGTGACATCTCCTACAGAATGAGATCAACACCAAATGAATGATCTCTGCAGTTTAATCAGACATTCTGTTTAGTTTATAACTTCAAAGAACAGACAACAGCATTGAAGGATTTTCTCCATGGAAAATATGCTTTTGCTACAGACTGTGAATAGTTTGCCATATCAGTTGAGGGCTGACATATATATCCCTTTGTTATTTTTGTCTCCAGTAAATCTTAACAAGATAATATTTCAAACAAGGATTAGTATTGTAATTCTATTAAGTGTTAGTATCATAACTGTATAATTGAAATCAACAGCCTACAGTTGATATAAGTTGCTCTTAAACCTAACTAGGAGTTTTTTTGAGAATTCCTTATCTACCTAATATACCTAATACCTACCTAATGATATGCTAAAGAAAAAGTTCACTTTTCATGAATATTTGTCTTACAAAAAGACAGATAGTCTCAGTTATTTTGCCTAAACATTACTTATTTAATGTGTTTTCATATATGCTGATGTTACACATTCTGATTGGGTGAGATATAGATATGGGTTTGAATTGTATTACAGTAGTACAGCCTTTATGGCAAATACGTTTGCACTGCACTTAAATATGACAGAAAACCAAATAGTATCTTAAGCATTTACAGTAAGTATAGACTTGATGTACTGTACATTATTTTCTTAGGGGTATAGCAGCTTGGGGTGTATATGCATATATGGCTTTGGTAAATTTTGCATTACCTTTATGAATAAGAACTAAGATCATCTGACAAGAACATTGTTATAACTGAGGCCCCAGCCATTCAATACTCTCTAGAAACCACCTTACTCAATCTTGCAACCATCAATAGCAGCCACATACTGCACCCAGCAATCACATAGAGTACTCTGGTAACCTTTTAGTGTAGCAACCACATTAGTACTCTCTAACAATTACGCCCAAATAACCAATAGCCTGCAGCAAGCTATTGAATAATAGAATATCTCACATTTTCATTACATTTTTACTTTACCTCTTGGTAACATGAATTATTATCATTTCAATGCTCTACTGTCTAATGTATCCTGAGCTGACTGCTGTGACATTAAATATTGCCATTGGGATAAATAAAGTTCATCTCACCTTTCATCAAAACTTGTATAAAGATTATGGATACGTCTCAGTAGAGATAGGCTTAATACAATCCCTAGCTTTTGGCTTGTTATAAAACCTCAATTGTCTATTATGGATCTCGTGGGATGTTATTTTGCCAGTGCTAGCATTTTCTGCTTCTGCACATGGTCTCCCGGAAACAAAATATCACTTTTTTTAATGCACTGCATAAATTCTTACCATTTAGCTTTTTCAGTCAGAAGGGTTGCGAAAAGGTTGAGGATTTCAGATTTTGAGAAGTCTTTAAATGGGCAATGAAATATTTATTGCACACATACACCAACACATACACCTATACTGCACATAAACACACACAATGACTCATACTCAAATGTGTTTTTTTCTCCCAACGGCACCCCGAGGCAAGATGGCCCGGTGCTGACACAGCTGTGGGTCTCACTGTCAATGCAGAGGAAGAGAATATTAGACTTAATTAAAGTCAGGTCAAGGGGATGAGCTGGGCAACTTTCAGCCCAGGCAGAATCACTGAGGATCCAGAGAGCATTAGCTGAACAGTAGCCATTGAATATTATACCAATAAGACTGCTTAAGTGCGTACAGATTCCATATGCACCTGAAGGGGTGAATATTACATAATGCAAAAGGGCTGTCCTTCAGCTAGAAAGCAAAATACCAGGCATCCTTACCCCCTGGGTCAACTACTGCATAATGCAGTGCCGTAGGGGAATCACTGTATTTACCACTCATTTATTTCAAGGAGTGGACAGAATCAACATTTAACCACTTCCAGTGCTGCCACATTTTCTAATAAAATCAATAAATATGGAATATATGCTATATTTGTAGTGAAACAACAAAATATATATAATTACTACTTTTGATTGACGGTTGGGTCAATAAGTCCCTTGAGTCCTTTATCATAACTTGAAATATGTCATAGTGAACTGAACTTGCAGTAAAGACAAACCATTCTACTACAGTGCATCCGGAAAGTATTCACAGCGCTTCACTTTTTCCACATTTTGTAACACATTTCAGTTACAGTCTTATTCCAAAATTAATTGACATATTTTTCCTCAAAATTCTACACACTAAACCCCATAATAACAACGTGAAAAAAGTTTGTTTGAAATTTTTGCCAATGTAGAAATTTAATTTAAACAAAAAAACAGTTTCTCCCATTCTTCTTTGCAGGACCTCTCAAGCTCCATCAGGTTTGATGGGGAGTGTCTGTGCACAGCCATTTTCAGATCTCTCCAGATATGTTCAATCGGGTCAAGTCTGCCACTCAAGGACATTCACAGAGTTGTCTTGGTTGTGTGCTTAGGGTCATTGTCCTGTTGGAAGACAGGTTTTGTCTCTGTACATTGCTGCATTCATCTTTCCTGCGATCCTGACTAGTCACCCAGTTCCTGCAACTGAAATACATCCCTACAGCATGATGCTGCTACCACCATACTTCACTGTAGGGTTGGTATTGACCAGGTGATGAGCAGTGCCTGGTTTCTTCCAGACATGACACTCGGCATTCTGGCCAAAGAGTTAGACCATAGAATTTTATTTCTGATGGACTGAGAGTCCTTCGTGTGCCGTTTGGCAAACTTCAGGAGGGCAGTCATGTGTCTTTTACTGAGGAGTAGCTTCCGTCTGGCCACTCTTTAAACAGGCCTGATTGGTGGAGTGCTGCAGAAATTGTTGTCCTTCTGGAAGGTTCTCCTCTCTCCACAGAGCAACGCTGGAGCTCTGTCAGAGTGACCATAGGGTTCCCTTTCGCAGGAACTGTGCTCTATTACTTATGGTACATGATCATGTGATCAAATCGAAAAAACTCTACAATCACGGATGGCTGAGAGGTCAAAGCTGCGCCCTTGACCCGCCCCGTGGGCATAAATAGCAGCTTGCCTTCTCAACTTCCTCTTTTCTTGCTTCGCGTCCGCTTGGCAAGGAATCATTTCGAATCAACATACCGTAACTATACGCGAATCACAACGATTAATATTACACATACTGTAGAGCTCTGCATACTCTTTAGAGTAGGTGTGTGTTCTGTTTACTCACCAGCTCCGAGTGTCTGTGTGTGTATTTTTCTTGTCTCCTACAGGTGACACGATGTTGTCGGGACTGTACATGCAGTGCGGCTACTCCCGTGTCAGAGGAGACCTCCAGGCATGTGTTGCCTTGGGAGACTGCATGCCGAGGCTGCCCTCCTCGAGGATGAGGTGGCATAGAAGGCTTGTTCTCAAATGTCACTGGGAATAATCCAGAGGAGACTCCAATTGCTCCCGGAGGTGGAAAATGTCCTTATGTCAGATTCTGACTCCCCGCCTCTAGCTAGCTGTGTGGCTGGTGTAGGCCCCGCTTCGTGCGCCGCCTCCCCACCTGGAGCTATAGCTCGTCTCATGTTAGCCCGCAGCCTCCCACTCATCCAGTGGTCTCCTTCCTGAGCAGGTTCCGGGAGGAGCTGGAATCGTCGGAAGACGATCTACCCCGACGACGATGCCAGCACGGTAGCTTTGCATGTGGCTAATGTCATTAGCATGGAGCTACTAGGGGTCACCCAGTGCGCTGCGCCTACGCTGCCCCCCCCCACTCCTGTTCCACCCGTGGCTGAAGGGTCACTTCTAGATGGAGAATTATGAGAGAGCCCCTTGTCAAGGCCCTCCCCTCTTCTCACTCTTCCCTGAGGTCCATGGGGAAGTAAAAAAAGGATGGACTAACCCCTATTCCACCCGTGTGCAACTTCTGGGCATGATGGTGGCAGCGGCCGTGGCGCTGCCTATGGGCATGCTGCGTACCCGTGCGTTCCAGATGTGGTACATCAACAAATGCCTCCACCCTACCAGAGACAGACACCGCAGGCTGACGGTGTCTCCCAGGTACAGGGGGCATTGAAGGTGTGAACCCAAGCCCAGTTCCTCCACATGGGGACCCCATTAAGGAACGTGTCGCATCGTGCCACAATTGCCACAGACACGTCCACCACAGGGCGGGGTGCCGTTTACAATGGGGCGTCGGCCAGCGGGCTTTGGATAACGATCTAGGCAAAATCACACATAAATGTGTTGGGGCTGTACGCAGTGTTGTTTTCATCAGTCCTCAGAGGCCAGCATGTGCTGGTGAGGTCAGACAAAACATCAGCGATAGCATATATCAATCGCCAAGGAAGGGTTATTTCACTTTGTTATTAGGTATTGTGTGTAGAATTTTGAGGGGAAAAATATTTTAATCCATATTGGAATAAGGCTGTAACATAACAAAATGTGAAAAAAGTGGAGCACTGTGAATACTTTCCAGATGCACTGTATATTCCTCGACTTTGCGATGAATACTTTACTTTTTATTGTATCTGGTTCTGGATAACAAAACAGGGTTTATTCCAAATACTGACTAATGCACAAAACACAAGTCTCATCACACCTCATCACACACAAGAGATCATATGCAAGTTCAAGAATGGATGGAACAATGATTTGACAATGAAGATTCAAGGCCTTGAGATGTCCCCTTTACCCAGAGTGAGAATGAATGTGGTGATACTGATCACCATTGCAGAGTTCATGTGCATCGTAGTACAACATAAAATTACAGGAATTTTTTTGTTTTATTTTGGACTGTACTGTTATATTTGTAGGCATGTTTTGTTTAATATTTAGCAATTACACTAAAAGTAGGATTGATGTTGTACTTGCTAATACGCCGCTTGTTGCTCATGTAAGCAGCAGCAAGAACGAGCATTGGACTATATTGCATGATTATTACGTTATGACAAACAGTCGTCCAAACTGGCTTCATTGACTTTGTTAGAAAAAATATATGTACATAAGCACCAAGAGAATATTATTAAGCACCATATGAACCAAGTGCAGAACCTGAAAACAGTTCATTTATGAATGGGGTGTGTATTTCAGTTGGTTCTATAGGATTTTGTACCACCCGTCGGCACATGTCACGGCTGCTTCAAGCCTAGAGTCAGACCCTGAACCCTGCTGTGAACTTGTCCGCGGAATATCCCAGAATGCATTTCGAATCAACAAGTGGCAATGGCAGTCGAGAAAACATCTGTGGTCAATCGGAGTCTAGTTTAATATTTGCTACAATGATTTCATAGATGTGAGATCCCGCTAACACACCGGGACAGCCATGATACCCTGCCAGCTATCAAGCATTCAAAGGAGTATACAATTTTGCGCTGATAATATCGTTACCAGTGTTGTCATCCCTAGATATTGCGCAATAGCCTAGAACAATAGCCAAGAATATTCATCTCAATCTAGATCTGTCCTCGCATTCTTGCAAGACCATTCTCAGAAATACACTTGGCATGAATGTACTTCTCAAGCACACAAGTATGTAGGTTCTTGGAATTGCGAAACAGTCTATATTTCCACTAAGGCGTTCCAGGTAGCTGAGAAAAGTGACTTCAGTGGGAGAGAATTACTCCCCTATTGGGTTTTGTAACTTTACAGACAGGTTTCTATGAACAAAAGCTATATAACACACTAAATGAAAGGGAAAACCAAGCAAGCATACAGTAAAATGTTCCCATTAATCATGTGATTGCATGGGGGCAGCGCAGGTGATTTCTTGAAGGAGCTCACTGTACGTGGAGCAAATCCTTCAGCCTAAGTACAGTCTGTAATTAGCCATAACGAGCTACGAAATGATGTCCTGAAGTACAGCACTTTTTACAAGTGCATATAAACCCAGATACAGTCAAGAGACTAATGTAGTAATACCACTTGAGTCCATGTGTGTAGCATTGCCCCCCATCCTCTTCCCCTGCCCCACGGTTATAAACACAAACAGACCAGGAGGCAGGAAGATACTGCTGAGGCAGGTAAATGTCTGTCAGGGTGACGTGCCTTTTGCCCGAAGCAAAATGTTACAAAGGAGTCCGAAGATTGACAGATGATGGTTTGTTTTTTTGTTTTTTTCTATTGAAAGGCCTAACATCCCCGCTATCCAGCAATTCCACTTTTACACAGCACTGCCTCTGTAGCTAGCCTCCTGAGAGCTCTGGGCAGTTTATGCATTCATGTGTTACTAAGCCAGTTTTGTGAACACACAACTCTCTGCCATTATGAGTGTCTGTGTGTGTGTGTGTGTGTCGCTAAGGAAACTTAACAAATGATAATTCATGTTTTGTGCACCCATGCTTTTCAGTAAACATGATATGATAGATTTAGTTAGCATGCATACCTTTTTTACTGCCATTATTTCTACTGCCAACTGCTCTGTTTCTGTTTCTGATAATTATTTAATTATTTGTTTGTTGCTTATGCAGCTATTGGGGCTTTTACATTTTGTATTATATCCATGTCTGTCACCAGGTGAAATTATTTGGACCAGAAAGCTTTAGGGTTTCTGGTAACATTAAATAGGTAATCATACTTAAACTATGTTTGGTTTGAGCTTAAACCAACTGTGGATAATGCACGGTGTACTGTTAATAGGGGCATGTTATCAAAACAGCTATACAATAGACAGACAATAATATATGAGTAGGGGTCATAACTAGACATTTGGATATACAGTATACAGCTTATGGTATAGTTTTGTGTAGACATTGTAGCGGGTATTAAGCTGGGGATGTAGGAGTCCTCCCCCAGGATATTTTGAACATCAAACACTTAATCAACTGCGTTCTGGTGAATTCTTATGCAACAATTTGTTTATTTTCTGCATCAATCTGATGGAAATCTCTTTGTTTACATGCATAAAATACAGGAACCCTGGCACAATTAGAATGGAATATAATGCAGTGAGGGTATCAAACATTATGTATTGCTTTCAAATTCTCATACACGATGTAATATTTTATTATTTAATATCCCTTCTGAATCAATGCATATGGCAAGAGTTCTTTGGGGGAAGTTACCTCTGTGGCACCTATTCAAGTCCATGTTGAATTAACACATTTATTAACCCCTGGACTCCTAAAACATACTCATGTTCTGGACCCCTAAAACATGTTCATTTTCAAAACTTTCTGCAAATTCTATATTTTTAGAATCTGCAGAAAGTTTTGAACATGAACATGTATTGGTATCTGTTTTGGGATGATTTTTAGGAATCAAACATATAGGCTAAAATATAGCTGACTTCAAACAAGAATAGTAGTGATGCACTTTTGGGCCGATAACGATTTCCGATTTTCAGTCTGCAATATCATCCGATACCGATTTAATACTATACAACTATATACTATACACTTCTTCTACTACTATACATTATTCATGAATTTAAGATCATTTTTCACTCCACCTGCAAGTCCTGCACCTATACAGTATGTAAACAGTACAAACATGACTTTATTATTGTGGTCAAAAATTTGTTTTGTGCAGTATAACACAGTTATAATGTCATAAATCATAAAATATAAATAAACGTAATATGTATTTCTTTGATAAATTATTTTACAAAAATAATTTAAACATTGACTCTATAAATACAACATAGTTCTAAGTCCCCAAAAGTGTTCACAATATTGAGAAATGTTGTGCGTGTACTTTTTTGCCACAAATGGTGTCGAAAGGTAATACATTTGAGGAGGGCACAAGGGTTAAAAACATTTTCAAACATCCAATACACAAAAACAAAAAGTCTCGCCCACAAGCACTTTTTTTCACATAATGCATATTTTCTGTAGGTTTTAAATGTGTATTTGCGTTTTTTTTATATCGGATAAATGGAAGAGAGGACTATAAAATGTATTTATTTATATATACTGTATATATTATTATACATTTTTTTTGGAAGAATGCTCAGATATGCCAATAGATGATTGATGATGTCTTGTGTTGTGCCTGGTGAAGGTCCCCTATGTTGTTCCATAAATGCCATCCTCAGTCTCATAAGTATGTTACTCTTTGTGGTGCAAAGATAGATGACAATCATTTAATGCATTTTAGTGGTTATTGAACGCCTGCAGTGCTGCTACTATTATCAGCTGTCATTGAATGCACCTTGTCCAATCAAATTACCTAGTCAGAACAAAACCCTCCACCTCCAACCCCCTCCCCTTCCACGCCAAAACAGAGATATAAAGGCAGGTTTATTCATTCTCGAGAACACACTGAAGTGCATTGAGAAGTCACACAGCATTGTTGTTGTGAGCGGTGTTCGCCACTTTGTTTATGTTTTCATTTTTGGAGCCTGGGCTGTGTACAAGTAAGTAAGATTATTTATCAGTACTCACAGAGAACAGTCAACTAGCAAAATGTAAGAAGATATTTGGTGAGTTTGACAAAAAGTGTAATAGCTTACTTTTATTACCTTAGCTTGCAATGGCTTACTATACCGTTACTTTGATAGTGAAACGTTTCATTGACAAAAAAATTGCATCCATCCATCTTCATCCCCTTATTCGTAGTCAGGTTGCGGGGGCAGCTGCTCCAGCAGGGGATCCCATACTTCCCTTTCCTGAGCCACATTATCCAGCTCTGAATGGGAGATCCCGAGACGTTCCCAGGCCAGTGTGGAGATATAATCTCTCCACAGTCCTGGGTCTTCCCCTTTCCCTCCCAGCTAGACGTACCTGGAACACCTCCCTAGGCAGGCGCCCAGGGGGCATCCTTACCATATGCCCGTACCACCGCAACTGGTTCCTTTCGACTCAAGAAGAAGTGGCTCTACTCCTCACAAATAGCAAAGGCAGCTACCCGCCACCCTCCTGAGAAAACCCATTCTGGCTGCTTGTATCCGTGATAATTTTGGCCATGCCCCTTCAAGAACATAGGTAAGGGTAGGAATGAAAATTGACCAATAGATCGAGTGCTTTGCCTTCTGGCTCAGCTCTATTTTTGACACAATGGTGCAGTAAAGTGATTGCAATACTGCTCCCACTGCTCCGATTCTCCGCTCCAATGTCCAATGATACTGCACCAATGTCCCCTCACTCGCGAACAACACCCTGAGGTACTCCTTCACTTGGGTTAAGGACTCATTCCCCACCCAGAGAAGGCACTCCATCTGTTTCCTGCTGAGAACCATGGCCTAAGTTTTAGCGGTGCTAATCCTCATCCCAGCCGCTTCACACTCGGCTGCGAACCGATCCAGTGAGTGCTGGAGGTCACGGACCGATGATGCCATCAGAACCACATCATCTGCAAAAAGCGGTGATGAGATCTCCAGGCCACCGAACCGCAACTCCTCAACATCACGACTACGTCTCGATATCCTGTCCCTGAAAATCACAAACAGAATTTGTGAAAAAGCGCAGTCCTGGTCAGACCAACCCCCCCTGAAACGAGTCCGACTTACTACAGAGAATCCGTGCACAGCTCTCGCTTTGGACATACAGGGATTGGCTTGCCCTTAAAAGGTACCCCCTCATGCCATACTCCTGCCCACCAGGGGCGCAGTAAGGGGGACGTGGGACGTAGGGGAAGGATACATTCCCCCCAGTTTAGTAAAGAACAAAATCAACTTTTGCAGATAAAAATTTTTTAGTTTTTTATATGTCCGATGTAGCATAACTCGAGTTACATTAGTTTATTTGCCTACTTTGATGACCATCATAAGGCTACCAGCATTGGCAAGTCTATAGTCCACTATTCAATGCCCCACCCTTCTTGGTTGTTGCTATAGTTAAAGTTAGCTACACAAATGGTGTTGGATGACAGTTAGATATATTCCAAAGGAAATAATAGCACATTTCTCAAATAATAGTTCTGAAATATCAGAGAAGCAGACAGAACTACAAAATGCTTTTGAGAGCTACAGTATCTTATCTCTAATTCCATCAGTCTCAATACACAATCTTGACAAACATGTAGGCTATACAGGAACAGCAATATCCTTACATAACAGGGTAAATCAGCCTACTTTACTCTAAAACTTTACTGTACCATACATTAGTTAGTTTTCGTATTTGTTCATCAGATTCCATCCCTTTGATGTCCTGTTCTTGTGTTTATGTTGGTATCTCCTCTTGCTTTTTTGTCTTCAAAAAAGCGAAAAATTACGACACCCATATTTTAAGCTTTTAGGATGTAAAACCATGTGTATTCTAAAATGTGCACCATTTGGGCATTTCCCCTAAAAGCTTGCCAATTCCCCTGCGTATAACATAGGTCTGTACATTGACCGTTTTTGGAAGGGGAATATTTCAGAGCGGTTTGCTTAAATTGCTTGCCATAATTTACGTAAATCTTACTCTCAAATACTTCAATACATGCAATGGTGCTACTTATAGTAACTTTCTGGTGACCTTGTAATGTGTTTCTATTTTGCACGGGGGACAGATTTCACTCTGGCGTCATATCTGGTTTTAAGAACTAAAAGCATAGTTGTACATGCTTAATAGTTGAGAAATTCTTCCTCACACTTTCATCCCCCCCACCTAAAGAACATCTCCTGTGCCACTGCCTCCCACAGTTTATCCCAGGGGACCCAGTCAAACGCCTTCTCCAGATCCACAAAACACATGTAGACTGGAAGGGCATACTCCAAGGACCCCTCCAGGATCCTTGCAAGAGTAAAGAGCTGGTCTGCATTGTTCTCCTTCAATCTGAGATTTGACTATTGGCCAAACCCTCCTTCCCAGCACCCCTGATACACCTGACATGAAGTTTACCTGAAGAAACAAATGAAAAGGCACATCAGAATAAACAATTTAACATCATAACATAGTTTGTTTCTCAAAGTACATTTAATGTGTTTCAATGATTATGTTTTTTATAATAAATGTTTTCTTCTTATAATCAATGCAGATTTTTTTCTTCAATGCCAGACATTTTTCTCAATGCCAACCTTAAAGCCTATAGCTCCATAGAAAGACAATTGTATGCTAAATGTATGCCATATATCTCTTAGAAGCAGTTTACTCTAACATAAGTTTATTTGTCGTTGTATTCTTTTGTTTAATCAGCGCAGCGGAAATAACTGTAGGGCCTGTGAATCTTTGAGTTTGGTGACATTCAGTGTTCCACAGTGGTGTTCTCTCTTCTCTAACTTCAGAAATGAAATTACCAACCTATTTCCTAATGTCCATCCATCCATCCATCTTCTCCCGCTTATCCAGAGTCGGGTCGCGGGGGCAGAAGCTCCAGCAAGGGACCCCAAACTTCCTTTTCCCAAGACACATAGCAAGCACATTAGCACATTATAATCTCTCAACCTAGTCCTGGGTCTGGGTCTTCCCTGAGGCCTCCCATTTTCTAATGTCCTCCAGGTTTATTAGTAATTATGAAACCAAAATTCATCATCATCATCATCATCATCATCATCCTGAGGAGCAGCTTTTATATTATTGTAAGACATTATAAGATAATAATGGGCACAAAACATCTGTAGGTGTCACAGGCTATAGGAACATACATGTGTTATCTGCATTATTTTCATTTTCATGAGGTTGCCACAAAGTACATTTTCTATCTATGGCAGCTCTGTTCTTCATTGTATTAACATTCTAAAATGTAATTTCCCGTTTTAAAGTTATTTCCTTTTGATCTTTTAAGAATGAATGGGCCTTAGTTCATCTTATTTAGTCTGGTGTCATTTTGTTGCTCTGTGGGTACAGAGGACAGCTTTAACAGGTTCATCTGTTTCACAAGCTTAACTTGAATATATGCAATTAGGAATTACCAAATTAACGTCACGGCTTTTGGAGTTGTTAAAATGTTACGTTTTGATATTTTTTAAGGTCTTATTTAGACTTTACGGTATACACCCAACTGTACCTGTCTGACATTAAGTATCAAATATCATCACGCCAATATGCATTTACAGTACATACACATTAAACCAGTTTTGAGAATAAAGATTATAGATTGCTCTAATTAAGTTGCACTTGGCTCAGCTGAGAGTATCCAGTTTACTTGCACTTGCAGGAGTGGCACAGCTGGAAGTCGGCTTGAAAGGATCTGATTAGTTTCGTTTCGTTAGCAAATTGGGGGCTTTCTCCTAATGTGCCTCAAAGTCTTCTTTCAGAGTCTTATTAACCCCACAGGCACTGGTGTTGTAATGATGCCGCCTCCTAATTTCCATGTATGAGACAGAGAGCACTGCAGTGCAATCGTAGTGACAATGATCAAATGAAAGAGGAGCTGCCTCTCCATAGTTTGATGTCTACTGTACCAGCTCTGCTAAATGGCAAAAAAATTATTTACAAACAATGTGTATATATACATAGTAGAGAATATACTGTGTGTATGTATATACATATATATATATATATATATATATATATATGTATACTGTATTTTTAAAAATGTATACTGTATATATAAAATCAACGTCGGTCACATTTGTGTATACACAAATTTATGACTCAACAGTATAATGATCCGTTATTTCAGGATGTCAGAAGGGACGTTTGAGGTTTCAATAGGCTATTTTAGTGTCCAGCAAATGTAATACTTTCCTGCAAGTGACATCTGTGAAGTTGGCACACCATATGATGAGAATGTGAGTTAAAGTATTTTGATTGATTTTTGCACACATTTTACATGCACAAATCAATCAAAATCTCCTCCTCCAAAACCCTCTCCTGGAACCATCACCTTATCGTGGTGGAGAGGTTTGGGTGCCCCTATGAACTTGAGGGCTGTGTTGTCTGGAGCCTAGTGCTCCTGGTAGGGTCTCCCAAGGCAAAGTGGTCTCAGGGGAGGGGC
>JAODLL010001178.1:0-36992 GCA_026546735.1 Forbesichthys agassizii | reverse complement strand
AAATATAACAAAAAGCAGCATAATGTAATTTTTACCCCATGGTAAAACAGGTAATGGCCTAGCTAATAAAGTGGTTTTTTTTTTTTTTTTTTTTTTCACAAATCTCCAAGACGTCATATAAGGACACTTATGAAAGTGAGAGTGACAATCTCACTTGATTTGAAATATATTGGCGACGGAATTTAGACATTTGTTCAGTCATTCTGCTTAGTCTTTATTAAAGGACCCATGAAGCCAAAATGAAGTGATTGGTAATGTTACATGTGATGCATAATAAGCATGTGCAATATTAATGCATCTTTTTCCCATTCCAACATTTGAGTAGCGACGTTTAATGGCTAGGTAATTAGTTTAGATGTTCCTTCAGGTAATGTAAGGTTATATTCTGTCTAATGGTTGCATGGCATTTATAATGTCCTTGCTTGATGTAATTTCGAAGAGGATAAAAACCTTAACACACTGAACAGCAATAATGCTTGGTGGTTTTGCTGATATAGCAGCTTATTAGTGAAAAATCTCAAGTCACCATGTTTGTGATGCACAGTGTGATACATAATTAGTACAGCATATGTCCGTTAGGCCTCAAGACAACAGACTGTAGCTTGTTCCCAAAGGCATACTGTCGCTAACCCCTATAGACATAGTGTCTTTTTGACCAGCTGGAAAAGCTTTCCATTCTGGCAAGTAACAATAATATTGGTCAGTATTAACAGCAGCTCTGCTCTGACTGAAGGCATTTCGAGTGCGATCTCTCTTCAGTGTTCAATACAATACAGTAAGTACACTTCAGATAATTACAGCCTCACACATTGTAACAATACATAGCGTATCTGGATGTCGGGAGGTTAATTTGGAGAGCGTGCTAAAGTGCATTGTGCTGAAACAGAGAGAAAGAGTGCGTTCTGTGGCTGGGGTAATGGGGTGGTGGCTACTATACTATCTTCTGCTAGCATCAGCACAGCCAGTCAATGCTAATGGTCGTCATCGTCGCCACAGTTAATTGTGATTGGATAGAGGGAAAGGGTGTGAGGGTGTGTATGTACATGCATGCAGGGATGTGTACTGTAGTTCCAAGATCTGGTTTGTGCGTGCGCCACACACACGCACGCGTGCACGTGCACGTGCGCCCACTCAATTCCTAATGAAATGCTTGGCTCTAGTGTTGTGCAGAGCTTGCCTCATGCTCCTAATAACCGTGTCAGTGACCTTGACTAAGTAACAATAGAGAGAGAGAGAGAGAGAGAGAGAACTCGCATGAATGAATGCAAGTCTTTTTGATGCGATGCAGAGATAACCAAGATGTAAAACCTGACCTGACAAAAGTGCATTGAGCTCTCCTCTCCCCAGAAACCCGGCTATAAAAAAATCAACAGCAGCCTGACAGAACACATAACTTATTATGCCAACCTTTGGCGTTATGGGTACACTGAATAAGGAATTGGCTGAATACTCAATGGGCTTTACGCTGGATGTGTTGCGAGTCACGTTCAATCTCACGCATCATCCGAATGCGTTTGACGCATCCACGTCAAATGTGTGTGCCTGTATCTGTGTTTATGCTCAGCCTGTTGTGACAACCCTGACCGGACATTGTGACCATGCACGTCACCGGTCATTGATTGCGGGGTGGGCCTGCATTAACCTCTGAGGCTACGGCCAGTTGATTTATCTGCGGAGGAAAGGCCGGGAACTCTGTACATGGGGTTATGGAAACAGAATCTACAGCCTGTATTAATGGCTGAAGAGAGGGAGAGCATGGGGGATGAATCAAAGGGGAGGTGCATTTGGGTGAAGGCAAAGCACACTGTGGGGAATTAGGCTACGCTACATATTTAAGGTTGGAGGGAGGGAAAGATGGATACTGCACCAAAGTGTGGTGTGAGGGGAAAATAATAAAAAATAGGAAGGATGAAACATGTTTCCCATCTAATGTATGGATCTATCTAGCTACGGCTACATAGATATATGTATCTATATAGCCCTAGCTAGCCGTCTGTCAGATTTACAGAGCAGTTAATGAATGCAATTCCTATTTCACATTCCTATATCTATGGGCTATGGTAGGAGTGTAGCAGAGGTCAATTGCTGAAATTCCCTTAAAAAAGGCAGATTATAAAGTGACCTTGTACATTTCTACTGATTAATTGTATGAAATGACCCATACTAGTATGTTTTACAGACTATTATTAAGAAATGAATAGGATTTATTCCTGCTCAATGTTCCTCTTTAACGGTGTCCTCAAAACTGTACCTACTGTAAAATGAGTCAATTACAAAATAAGTTTGCTTCACCTCAAAATATATTTACTAAAAACAACTCCGCCTGAAAGACCAATCTCCTTTTATTTTCAAATATCTACATGCTATTTTAAGATGTGAAATATCTAGTACATGGACCTGGTTTTTCCCTCCATTTTCCAGCATACAGTACACATTAGGAGAGCAAGCAATACACTGTTTAGGAAAGGATGTTGTTAGGAGTACAGAATGATTTAACACATTTAACAAAGAATGTGCCTTCATAATTCATGACACCATCTTTTATTCAGCCATCATTTCCACAGTAGCGAACTGTGGCCCCCGACACTGGGCCTTCAGTGTCACCACAAGCACACAAAAGTTGCATATGCGATTAGAATCGGTGTGCAATGCTCAACAGTTGTCTGTGTGTAAGCATTGACTTCTATAGTTATGCTAGCCTTACACACGCACACCAAGTACATAAGATACAACACAATACATTGTAACACTGTAATATGTTCTAGCAAAAAATGTGATCTTAACAGCCCTAATTTCCACAAACACGCAAACCAACCTTGCCTATTGCTTTCAAATCCGACAAGCAACAATCTTGCCAAACTGACACGACCTGCGGCCGTTCCAGCACTGGACAGCGCCAAGCCGCAGCGCATCTTCCACCTCCTAACGCCTTGACTCCGCTTCCTGGGCGGCGGTATAAGAATCTTTCCGCCCTGGCACCTGTTGCCAGTTTGTTGCATTGTTATCGATGCACGCACCAGCGATTGCACTGAAACTCTTCGCCTCTTCGCCTCGTCTGCCTACCAAGCATCTCATCGCCAGCCCGCCCGCTACTACTACTACACCGAGGGTTGTATCATTGTCCCTAGGTAGCATTATTAAAAACTGCCTTTCTGTTACTCTGTCGTCTCCTGCCTCTGTGTCCTGCACTTGGGTCTCTGCACCTCCCCCGAACCGTATCGTGACAGAAACCGACTCCGGGCTCCGGCCTGGCTCTCTCGTAAACATGCTCTAATGTTTATTTATGAACCATTCCTTTTAAAAACACACCCCATATCATCATTAATCTCCACTAGACATACACATTTTTATACCACACATTTTAGTAATGATGCCACTAGTTGAACTACATTTCTGAGTAGCGTGGCGGCAGCGGCGCTGTTTTCTGAATCAAATAGCTTTTCAGTAGCGAAGCTCTTTAATTGTCTGATAAAAGTCTGACACAACTGCTAAGAATCAGTATGTGATGCCAGCACATACACGTCCCTAGGCTACACGTGTAGCCGACAGAAGCACTTGCATATGACAGTGATGCCGTAGACGTAGGCCTACCAATCACTGCGCTGATTCCTGAGACTTTGATGCAGGGGATTGAGGGGGAATAAAGACAAGACTGAGTTTACGTGGTAGAAAGAACAGTGAGAGCAGAGAACACATCTTATTGTTTAATAAACAGTTTAACTGAACAGTTTTGCCCTGTTTATTTAGTTTGTTTGACTTACACTTTTGGATGTTGGTACAATACAATGTAGAAATAAATATCTTAAATGTAGTGCACTAACTTTGCAGTAGCAGCTTGCTACATTTCTCTTGCGGGTAGCGTCAGTGTAGTGAAGCTTAATTTAACTCAGCTCACTACATTTTCAATGTAGCTTGCCCAACACTGTATATGTGTACATATTTCTGACACAATGTCATATCCTTCTCTTTAGTCTGCTACATCTCAAACAATACAGCTAGTCAGCAGTGTGCAAACCTTTTGTTTAATGTTGCCATGGGAACGAAACTCCAAGTTTTTAAAGAGGTCCATTTGCAATGTATGGTGTCAGCGTCACTCATCACAATGCTCTGACATCTCCACAAACACTTCTTGGTGTTCCAATTTCTTCTCTAAAATGCAATGTTGAAAACAAGTCGCACACATGAATGGTGAATGGCAAGCCTCCAGCAGACTGTACGGCAAACCCGGATGCAAACTATTTGAGCTTTTTCTCCGGTGTTTCTCTGCAGATAAAACTAGCATGATATCAGACATTTGCTTTACCATTGTGGTGGTAAATGAATAGAGTTTGCAATGTTAAAATCACACGCACACTGACAACGCATACATACAGCGTTAACCCCTGACGCAGCTGCTTGCACACAAGCATTGTTTTGCTAGTGTTTTTGATAACTTTCTCTGAGCCTTTTCTCCATGGATTATCGGTGCAGCCAGCGCGGTAGGGTAAAACAATAATGAACGTTTGCTTTATAGTCCCACTGTGGTTGAGCACCCGTCAGCCCCCCTCCTCATATTATCTGCATTGATTTACGTTGCATAATTGCTTGTGAAGTAGGTATATTAACATAGTTAAACTTGCTAGGGTGGCCTGATTAATCACAAATCAATCAAGGTCTTTAACAGGATTAGACTGTAGGCCTATATTTGTATTATCTCTGCTACAACAAACCTCCGCTCGCTAGGATAGGTGTGTGTGTGTGTGTGTGTTTGTGTGTGGGGGTGAGAAGTAGAACTAGGTTATCTGATCTGAAGGGTCGGCAGGTTTATGTACTGCACGCCACTGACTATTCCTGTACTCTCACCTTTAACCATTTACTCAAGCCTCAAGGACTCAAGGACCATAGGAAGCTTGCACACGCCAACACACAGAGTCACTGGCTTCATGTGAGTACCTGTAGCTCCTGTGTCTCGGACCAGCAGGTCACCAAGGGGGATTTTTACATCAGGACAGAACCTCTTACATAGAGCCACCACACATGCACTCTGTGCGCACATGCACACATTGCACTGCACAACTGAATGCTAGCTGTTAAAAATCCGCCCACGTGTCTTCCGGGGGGCTTGCAAATAACGTCCGCAGTCAAAAGGAAGATTCACGAAGGCATACCAGTGCTGAGGCATACTGTTTTATAGCTGTGTATCTACACCCCATGCAAACCAACGTTTTTACAAGCCTTTTTGTTATTGCCCTTGTGCCGACTGCGTGCGAGCGAGCGCACGTCTCACAGCAGATAAATCTCTACCTCCTACAATACCTACACGACCTGCCTGCGGGAGATTTATTCTAACTAAAAACGACTCCAGCAGTATGCTGTCCGGGAGCCTGCCCTTAGTGTCCTCCCCTGGCCTCCGTAGTTACCGCCCTTATCTGTGACATATTACCCTAACGGCTCTGTACACAGTCCCACAGGGTTTCATTACCCCACTACACGTGTCTCTGATGGCGGTTGGGTGGGTGCGAAGGAAAAGGCAGGGATTTGGGATGAAAAGGTGAGCGATTCAATTGGGGAATGTGGGTGGGGAGCAGGATAGAACTAGCAGATGAATAGAGGCAGATGCGTAAGAGATGTGAAAACAGACATCTACCTGGAAAGACGGGCGAGCGAGTATGCACACAGAGAGGCGATGGCAAACATGGAGGGAGAGAGCGCCTTATTAGTCATTCCCATGAGCATAGTTAACACACACTGACTGTAATGCTTGGCTTGCTGATTTGCTGCTACCAGCACTGGAGACCGCAATGCTACAGCTCACATTGTCAAAGAGTACAAGAGGAAGGTGTACTGTATTACCATTTTGGGAGAATCATTTGGCTAATAATGGCAACATCCTGCCTGCAGTCACAACATTTACGATAGGCTGCATTTGAAGGTTCCCTTGTAATTGTATGAAGAGGCTGACATTTCTGCTGCATTTGCCTCCGATAACTAATGGCATTTAATACTTCTGCACAATCGCTTTGAACTTTGTGTTTCATGAATGACACTCTTTATCCAGTATACAAAATAGACAGAAGAATGCATGATGCAGACATGGCCACTTGTAAAACCTACAGTGCAATGTGTATGTTGCAGAACAAATCCTGGGCTCAGTGGATGACTGTGTCAACACCGCTGAGAAACACTGTAATAGATGCCTCCCTGTGAGACAAACATTTAGTCTTTTGTATGGAGAACAAAGCAAGGACTTACTCATAGCCGCAGCACCTCCCATGTATTGTTAATGGGTCATGCCTGGCTCCTAATACTCTACAACCTGACCTCCAGTATACAGTCAGCAGTAATGCTTTCTATATCGGAAGTCAAGGATGCTTGCTGTAGGAGCTTGGGTCTGCTGTCTAGGCTGAGGCATGCTGTTTAGTACACTAATAATACTATATGCTTCATCAGCAACATGTAGCCCATTGGCGTGGCTTAATGTGGGTCATGATTATACTGTGTCTCTGTGATGTATCTATGCTGACACCTGCAGACCCACGCCTGCACTCACACACACACACACACGCACGCACACACACACAATCCCCCTCTTTGTGTGTAGTTACTACCAGCAGCACAAAGCTGTTTATGTGTGCTAGAGATGCAGCCCCATGTACTGTTATTTAACAGTAACAGGTCCTGGCAGCGTCCGTATAGGCCCTATATGCGAGGAAATACACTTGACTGACAAGCAAAGACAGCTAGACGCAAAGGTGAGATGTACACCACGCGTGCTTGGGTGGCCGATCCTCAATCACTGGCGAAGCAATGTCACTATTTTGTTTGACATTTCAACATGAGCTTGAAGTTTTGAACATAAAATCATTGTTTTGTCAACGATAGTATGGGTGACGGGAATAAATGGCTTGCATCTGGATGCGACACTGGGAAACATTAAAATGCTCACAAACATCACAAAGGTTGGTTTTAATGCGTGTTGCAAGCATTTGTCTTCAAACATACACACCTGTATTAGTACCTTCAAAACTAATCTGTAGACATGGCTAACAGCGAATCAGACTTGGCACACGATCCATAACGTATCTGTGTGTTGCTGTCAGTAGTTTTAACAAGAGTTTGATGTAGTTTTCATTTATTATTATTATTTTGTCTCTATATTTATGTGCTACTCTGTTTGCATGTCGCCTGTTTCTAGTCGCTGCTTGTGCTGTTTTTGACTGTAATCAATTGTACTGTTACCATTACTGTTTTTAATAACCTGTCCAGGAACTGCGGTTGAAAATTAGCCGGCTGGCTAAAACCGGCACTTTTACAGTAATGTTGATTAATGTGCATTGTCCCTGTAAAAATAAAGCTGAATTAATCAATCAATCAATCAATCAACATTTTCTCCCCTTTTTCTTTCTTCTCTCCTCTTTCCCTCCATCGACTAGTATCACCTTCCATTCCCGTCTCCCATATAGTTTACTCACGCTGTCTCATGTCCTACCTCCTTAAATATTTCATTCCTTCCTCTCTCTTTCTCTCTCTCTCTCGCTCTCCCTCTCGATCTCATTCCTGTCCACCCTCCCATTCTGTGTGCGTTGTCAATGGACCATACATGGACCATATCCTGCTCTCTCTCATGGGAAGGCCTGCTGGCTTGTAGTTGTCAGGCGGAGATGTCTGCTCCCGGGAGAGCTAACACTGTGGCTGTTGCCCCACCTCTGTGTTCAAGCTGCTGTGAAATGACTTAAATTCTCCCACAGGGTGTTTTGGTCCTTTTGAATGAAAATATTTTTTAAAAAGCCAAGCTAGAAAACATGTAGATCCAGAAGGAGCGGGGCTCGCCGGGGTGGAATGAAAAGGCTCAGTGGGAGAGAACAGAGAACAACGTAAGAGAGAGCAAGATGTTTGAGTGGAAGGAATCTCTACAGTCATTTTCTGCAGTTTTAAAAATTGATCCAGTGAGGGATTTAACTGTTTTTTTAAGCAATGGAAGTGTCTGATATTTATAAGATATATAAATGAATAAAGCACCACTATGATTCATATACCCCTTCCACCTCCCACCCACACATTTTATTTAGCAACCCTTTAAATGCAAAATGTGTTCATGTATAATGTGTATCTAGGCCTGTACAGTGTAGGCTACTCATAGTGTGAATATACGGTACTGTAGCACCAGGTCTCACAAGTCTGTAAAAGGGTTCTTCATGTTGGTGTTCTACTGTACACCATGTAACACATAGAGCAGGTGTGCTTTTAATGCATGTTTGGTGGAGATAGGCTTTGTGATGTGTAGTCAGGGAGAAGGCAGGGAGTCCAGTGTTGCGACACTGCTCATGTCAGCTGCCCATAAACCAGCCATGATGGATGTGGCACCTGTTCTGCCCGACAGGTGCCACATTAACTGACAGAGAAGCGAGGTGTCAATCATGTGGATTGTATCCAAGAGGGCTAATCATCCGGTTTATCTCACCCACCTGCTTTATAGACTGAAGTCCTCTTTCCTCTCCCTTAATCACATACTTTGTAGTGTTAAACCACCCCTTCTTCTTTACACTAAACCCACCGTTCAGTAGCATTAACACCGTCTTTCAAGCTCTAACTCCATGTCCTTTCTACTAAACCCCGTTCTATTTCTGAAAAATCCTTCTTGAAGTACTTAGAGTACACCTGCTTTTGCCCAAGAGCATACTATTCCTAGGTTCACTGACCTTTTATATTGTTGAACGTGGCGTAATGCTCGGGATAAAAATAAGATAATCAGAGAAATGTCACCACTGTGTTGAAATCTCCTTTAAATAATACATACACCAGAGACATTTTCGGAGAGAATACTAGTTAAGGTCTTCTCCACACTAAATGTCATCCTTTACAAACATTGACGTTTATCAAGCTGCTTGCAGGATGCATACTTGAGTCGTGTACGCTGACCAAATGATTGGGAGGCTGATATTTGTTAAGCGACAGCTGTACGTTCACAGCAGAGGGTTGACCGGGAGGGCATTGTTCCTCCTCAGTGTAACATTCTGCTTGGTACCAACTGTCATGGACGCCCTACCATCCTCCAACTCCAGAGCAGAGAAGGGAGGGGAGGTACTCTTCCCTTCACCCTTATCTCTGTTGCCTTGTCAACCTAGTCTTGTCTATTTTTTCTTGATCTTTTTCGTTATCTTCCTTTTCTTCAGCCAAGCCGCAGAAGCTCCTTTTGTTTCGCGAGGCGCATGCACGCCAAAGCTTGACCATCTCGCCTCTGACAGCGTACACCGTTGGACACCCGGTCCAGCTTTATCAGCTTTGCCATCAAAGGCAGAAGGGAGCGTTTGGAAGGGGCTGCGTGGGAAGGATTTTAGCTCGTCACCGCACATGTGTTGGCCTCTTTGATCAAGACCAGACCAGGACACTGGTGAGCGCGCGTAGAGGTGGTTGATATGCAATGCTGGGTCACGTTCTACGGAATACATTAAGGTGCACTCACGGCAGAAGTCAAATCAATAAATGATGATATTAAATATTGAATAAATATCATGCTCTGTACTTTACTGTGTTTCTCTTTCATGCTACTCAGTATTCACCCTGCCCCGTGGCACCCCCGACCACCTCACTGTGATATTATTTGATGTTATGCAATTTGATCATGTCATATCTGGAGAGAGAGTTAGTTTAATATGTTGAATATCATGCCTGGCTATACTGTAGCAGGCAGATACACATACTGTATACAGAAGAGCAGTAGTGAGATTCCTGTCCCGGGGTATCTCAATAGTACCGTATAAATGCATGCATAATCTAGATAGTGTTTTGTCACAGTCAACAGCTTTAAATCGCTCGGTTGTGAGGAACTTCTCCTAGCACCCTTTTGTTACCCTTTGGTTCAGTCTTAATTCACATTTTAGGGAAACGATTGCTTGGATGGATGAACAAAGCACGCATGTATTTACACACACACACACACACACACACACACAGGACACCCTCAAATGTGTGCATGTTTACAGATGACTACGTCCACCTACATCCACTATGACACAGTTGTTCATCCATCCATCTTCATCCGCTTATTCGTAGTCAGGTCGTGGGGGCAGCAGCTCCAGCAGGGAAACCCAAACTTCTCTTTCCCGAGCCACATTAGCCCGCTCTGACTGGAAGATCCTGAGGCGTTCCCAGGCCAATGTGGAGATATAATCTCTCCACCTAGTCCTGGGTCTTCCCCGAGGCCTCTTCCCAGCTGGACGTGCCTGGAACACCTCCCTAGGGAGGCGCCCAGGGACCTGCACATTACTGTCCCTTACATCACATCATGTCTCAGAAGAAGGATAATGAAGAAGGTTTTATAAAAAATGATCTGTGTACATTAAGCAGTCACGCGTCAAGTCCTATTTATTTAAAAAGCCAACAGCCGTTGGGATAAAAGGCCTCAAGTATCTGTTAGTAGCACCCCTAGGTTGATGGAAGCTCCGCCTTAAAGGCAGTGCAAACTATATACAGTATAGGGGGTGCTTTCTGGGTGGCTCTAACTTGGTACAGAGCACAGCATTTAATTTCACTCTTGTGACCTTACGGCACACATTCACAAATTTTCCCAGCAGGTTTTTGTTTTTAACAAGATCCTGGTAAATGTTAACACAATCCTGGTAAATGTTCAAATTGACTCAATACATGAAGTGTAAAACACTTTCAGCAGAGACTTGTCAACATTAAAACTTCTTAGCTTCCTTAAGAAAACCAATCTCTGATGTGCCTTACAGGTAGGTAGTGTATGACCAGTCCAACTATTGACAAATGTACTCCACGTAAGTCGCTTTGGATAAAAGCGTCCGCCAAATGGCGTGAATGTAAAACGTAAAATCATACAAGGTGTGGATTACATGAGGCAGTCGATAAACATTTGCAAGGGAAATTGCAGCATGGACGAGATCACAGGGGAAAAAAAGAGCCCCACAGGGTGTCCTTCAGCCCCACAGGGTTCATTTGACATGGCATGTGAAGTGGCCACCAGTGGCGTGATCCCCCCCCTCACAGCGGCCTGCGGAGCCAGCATACACCTCTTGATGTGAGAACAAGCTGCTTGTCAGGGTTGCAGCCTCAATATCAGCACTACAGGCAGACTGGATGACGGATAGTTAGGCTCGTTTGTAGGAGAGGAGGAACACGAGGAGGCTGTGTGAGTTTAATAGATACAGCTATCAACAGAAAGAAATGGTTGAGATAAGGCAGCGGAGAGGAAAAGTGTTGATAATGGCGGGTGGGGGTGTGGTGTGTGTGGGGGGTGGGCGGGGTCAGAAAAATAGAGAAAAGCGAAAACCTTCCGTGATAAAAGGACATGCCACAGTGTATGCCTGCCTCTCCTCCATCACCTGCTCTTTTCCTCTGCCCCCCCTCTCTCCGTCCACCCACGTATTCTTTCACTATCCAATTTGTCACTGAAGTTGTGGAGGTCTCTCTCTCTCTTTCTGTTGTTCATCAGAAATAAATGTAAATATGTGCGAAACGAAAAGAGAGCTGAGCCAGAAGGCAAAGCTCTCGATCTTCGGGGCAATTTTCGTTGCTACCCTCACCTATCGTCATGAAGGGTGGGTCATGACCGAAAGAACAGGATCATGGGTACATGCGGTCGAAATGGGTTTTCTCAGAAGGGTGGCTGGCGTCTCCCTTAGAGATAGGGTGAGAAGCTCAGCTATCCGTGAGGAATTCGGAGTAGAGCCGCTGCTGCTTTTCGTCGAAAGGAGCCAGTTGAGGTGGTACGGGCATCTGGTAAGGATGCATTGCCTCCCTTGGGAGGTGTTCCAGGCACGTCCAGCTGGGAGGAGGCCTCGGGGAAGACCCAGGACCAGATGGAGAGATTATATCTCTTCACTGGCCTTGGAACGTCTCGGGATCCCCCAGTCAGAGCCTGCTAATGTGGCTCGGGAAAGGGAAGTTTGATGGAGCTGCTGCCCCCGCGAATCGACTCCGGATAAACGGGAGAAAATGAATGGATGGATGGATATATATTTTTGAATCCTGTGTGGTTACAGATTACAGTACCCATTTTAGCTAAATGATTGCAATGTATTCTCTCATGCAACTTTTTTTGCAATAGCATCAATAGCTTCAATTTCGCCGCGAGATTGTTGTGAACAACAATGCATCTGACATGTCAGGTTACTTCTCTGCGCCATCCTTGAATGTTTTCTCACGCTTGGTCTCAAAATGGCGTTAAACACTCGATGTTCGGCAAACATTTTCAAGACATAAAGTACACACAATGAACTGTAACACAAATACCCATTATTGTGTCCAGGAGGGCTGAAATGCCCGAACATTTACTACTTTAACTTTCTTAGCTAGCTAACCTGCCATTGCAGACATGCTACTGATCATGCTCCGGCAGCGGCTCCTGCGGAGTACTCAGCTACTACGGTACGGTAGCCAATCAGAGGCTTGTGTTTTCTGTAAGCGGATGGATCAATCAAACTAGGTGAAACAACGGCAATGTCTGTAATTACATAACGTAATGTAGGCAAATTTCCCATGCGGATTATAAAACAACGTACTTTATTAACGGGATGATGAGCGTGTAGCCTACTTACTTTTTTTTTTTAGATAAGATAAAGATAAATAAAAGATATTGCCAGTGTGCCATTGGTTAAGCTTACGCGTGCTCATGATGGCACGCGTGCCTAAGGTTGCCGATCCCTGTCTTATACACACACGCAGGTAAACTGAAAGTCAGAGAAAGGCGGCCGAGAGATTTCCTTAAAAAGTAAATTGAAAACTGTAAAGTGAAATTGAAAAAGTGAATTTAATATGATTCTTGAGTGTATTCTTAAGCATCCACCATAGTTTTAGTACTTAAAAAGCACAGCTGGGCAAACTGTCTGGGCATGAGCGACTGCTTGACTGACATCCCTCTGACTCCTCTGACAGCTGTGTCATTTGTTGCACAGGGACATCTGACAGCTCCGCTTTGACTGGCACTCGCACTATGCCGATGTCAGCATATCTCCAGCACAGTGGTCACCAACTTGAACCTGGAATAAATAAGTACAATGTTGAAGTTTCTGCATTCCTATTTTTGGATTAAACGTTGCAATGACGCTTTTCGTATGCTTAGCGCAACCACCTAAAAACGAGAGCCCCCGCCGGCGAGGGCAGCTGCACTCTTCACTACACACATGATACAAGAACATGCTAAAAGTAAAGCAACATAGACAGGCTGCACATCCACTTCAAGAGAAGAAACTTGACTAAAAGGTAATAAATTCAATTTTTACCTAATTAAAACAATTCTAACACAAAACAAAACACTAAACGTGCATATGTTCATAAATAAAAAATATTGTACGTGCACATATAGTGCACGTGCAATTCTGCTGACTTTATGCTACCCACACATGCCACATATCATATGAATCTTTTATCATAATCAGTTTAACTTTTATCATAATCAGTTGTACAGTTTGGTAAATTAGATTATTAAAATATGACAAAATGTGTAAAACAAATTTAACATGGCATAAATAGAGCTTCCGCCTGACATGTTTCTAATAAAACCTTTCTCTATTTGCTCTGCTTCACTTTATTAGAATCAACCTTTGCACAGGAAATTTTCAGATGTTGGACTTTTGTTTTCTAGAAGTTTGGGGCTGCAACTGCATCATCCCAAAGGGGTTTTTTACTCTAATATTTAGTATATTTTCAGATGGCATAAAATATAAAATATTTTCTGTTTTTTATCTCTATATACTCTGCAATGGTAATACAACATCAGTTTACATATAAAGTATTCACATTCAATAGCTTCTGCCCTATCAAATGAGACCAGATGTGTGTGTATATAGGCCTTTAGGTTGAAGAACTGCACTTGATTTATTTGTGGTATTACATTTTAGGCGTTTTTCCTGGAAATTTTGCTAGTTTATATGGGGTTAAAGTTTGCTGAAGTTTAAGGAGGTTTAATGGTTGCTTTGCCCCTGTTGGGGTAATGAATAGACAAAGATTAGAAGCCTTGCACCTGCTTTGATAACGTGACATGAAACTGATCTACGAGTAGTATAGTCGCATACATGTGAATAGGGCCGCGCTAAGCGCAGCCGGGATATAATCAAAATGCACACAAGGAAGTAGGCTACATTGCTACTCCTGTGACACACTTGCAGATATCACATTGGAGAAATACAGAGCAAACTAGCAAAGTGCATTAGTAGTGTTGCAGTTGTAGGTCTAACTTTGTTATTGTTTCCAATTGGATCAACACATGTCAAGGATTGAGAGATAACATACTCACCCTCTTTGGAGTGTGTAACCAGGTTTTGAAAAGGTAACATTAGTGCGCCCAATTATCATTGTGCACAGGGGTTTCAAAACAATGTGCCACAATGCATATTTGACCTGCGAAGAAAGAGGCTTGAAGTCACTCGCACAAAGTGCGCATAAATATTTTTTCATGTTCGCACACCAATATTTTTTGTCACATTTGCAAGTGAAATGGTCGCACTGTGGAGGCCTGGATATGCTAGTGTTCACTTTTGTACAAATACGAACACAAATGATTTAGTGACACAACAAATACAAATAAATACAAAGAGTGGGCTCTGCACATTCCTACTAATCACATTGACACTGACACTTGATCGGAGATGATGATACTGTAGTTGTCAATCAATATTTTGCTTCTACTTATCATTTAGTTATTCTGCATGCAGTCCTATCCTTATCGCTTGAATTGACTGATATAAAAAGCATTAAAATAGAATATAAACTAGCATTTCTGAGCTAACCCTGATTGCTAAATTATTCTAAGGGTCTCTGCTACCGAGACCCCATACAGTATAATATAATGGCAATAAGCCGGACATACTGTACACACCACACAAAACCAAGCTTTACATCACCCAAAATGTACAAAATGTAATTCTTGTAACATGCAATAATGTCTCTAGGAGACAAAACACTAGGAGAAGCAAGGGAACAATTTGATGTAATAAAAACCCCTCACATGTAATATAGAGTACTAGTGCTTCGATTTATTTCAAGACGTTCCATGGCTGTGGAACAAAACCATATTTGTAATATTGTTCAGGCCAAATAAAATCTCAGTTCTATTGTATTGGATGGAAATTCAGCAAATGTACAGAACAGCTGAAAACTATTACTGGCACATTTTAAAGTGTAGGCTTTTGGCTGATAGTTGCATTCCATGTTCATATTCAGGCTGGTTATTTTTGTCTCAGATCCTACACAATGTGGCTATAGTGTTTTGTGATATTGTGCGTCTTTGGCTAACGATTTAATTGCTCTATAATATGATATAATGCTAACTGTTCGTACATCGGTTCAAACATTTGTACTCATAATCTCAAGAGAAGTGGCCCTTATACCTGGTATTAACAATTTACCAAGATAGTTAGTTAACATAACAACTGAGAATGGTGAATAACACATGTACCAAGTTAGGAAACATACTGTACATGAACTGAGGAGGGTGAGCGGTCGAATACGCGCACGCACACAAACACACGGCATTTATTCCAGAAGCTGTGATAAATCCTACAGCTGACAGATGCCCTCAATAAAGCTTTAATGCAAAATGTGGACCCTGGTGCTACGCCTGTGATGTGGTCCTGTGCCTGGGCCCTGTCCAATTATCTCCCTTTCTTTTCTTAATGGTGCCTCTCTCTTCCTGGTGTCATCCTTAGCCGTTGACGTATCCTTGAACACACTCGGAGATGGAGCCGCAAGGCAGCACCACACCCTCTCAGACGGCTTTGTCACTGTGTCTGCATCACAGTAGCTCATTTGGTCCTCTAGTGTGTTTTCTGTGTGCCTCTCCCTAATTACATTAGGATGCAGCGTCTACATGTTCAACCCAGGCCTTATTGAAATGGTTCTTGCCATTTATAATGGGTTTTCTGAGATGAACAGCCTTGCAGGGCTCATTTGACATGACATGGTGGAGTGGCCACTGCCAGCCAGTATGAGGTTACAGTGATCCACCTCACAGAGACCACTGCTGCGTGGTGGATGATGGATAGTCAGGCTTGTTTGGAGGAGGGGGAGAGCAGGGTGGAGGTGGATATGAGGAGGAACAGTAGGGAGGTCTGGGGAGTTATATAGATAATGGAAAGAGTAAAGATGGCGGGGGGGGTGGCAGATGGGGGTGTATATGGGCAGCTGTTTAATGCTCCAAAAAAACACGTTATGTTGATGTTTTTAGGGAAACTTATTTAAATGTACAGAACTGTCATACGAGCTGTGTTTCTATATCTGCACTGTGCCAACAACAGGAGGCAGCCAAATGTAGCTAAAATACCTAATGTATTTGTCTGATGACCAGGCCTTTTGTTTTGGATGTTCACATGTTTCTTTAATCCATTACAGAATGATGGGAAGCGTTTTAATCAAAATAATTATTCTTCAGGTTAAAGTTTGGTATAAACCCGGTGTGCAAGTATTGGTGCATTTATAGGCCACATAACATTTAGAAAATTACTGGGCATATACCATTTATTGTCAGATTGCCAGGGGACAAGGAGGTTTGAAAACATTTATGCATGAACTCCTTTTGCCAGTACCCTCTCTGAAATGTCTCTTTTGTTCCTTGCAGTAGTCTTTTGTCTCTCTCTCTCTCTCTCTCTCTCTCCAACATGCTGTGCTGTTATCTCTCTCTACATTACTCTAATTCTCTTTGTTAGCTACTGCTTCTCTTTAAAAGAAGTCTGCTTCTCTATCAGTCTGTATCATTGTCTCACTGACAGTCCGACTGACTCTTTGCCTTTACTTGTCTTTTCCTCGGTCTTAACTACTATTTGGTACTTTTTTATGTCAATATTTCTGTTCTGTCAACTGTACATTCACACAGTAGGCCGTTAAAACTGTTCATGGCTGTCTATTTACCCGTCTTTATGCCTTGGCATTTTCTTTGTGTGCCTGAGTGTCTCTCTGTTGGTATCTCTCTGTCTGTCTGTCTGTCTCTCTCTCTGTCTGTCTGTCTGTCTGTCTCAACGTTAATTCCTGCTTTCTTATGATAAAGAAACAGAAGTGGTCTTATCAGTCCTGCTGTCCTTAGTCTCTCTCTCTCTGTAGGGGACATGGACATAGCCCCCCCCCCCCCATTCAATCTGTTCTGCTGTATTGATTTTAATTATTTTCTGAATGATTAACTCACCCAACTCAGCAAAGTTACAGTTCGACAGGAGTGCGCACGCTGACGTGTGCGTGTGTGTGTGCGTGTTAGTAGTGATGGCAGAGTGGAGACAAATAAAGTAATGTTGGTTGTGTGCGTGCGTGCCTGCGTGCGTGTTAGTGGTGATACCAGAGTTCGGAGACAAGGGGATAATGGATAATGACAAGTCCAGCACGTCTACAGAAGCTACTGTACTTGTAGCAGGTGAACGTCTAATGGATTTATGGTGTTCTTCGCACAGTTATTGTCTGCGTACCAATGACACCCAGAGCACGTTCAGTCATTCGTTCCATTAGCTGTCCTTGGGTTTACAAACTGTGTGCGTGCGTGCGCGTGTGTTTTTCCATAATGTTTGCACAGCTTGGAAAGACTGCGGCAGCACATTAAATTAAACACTTAGCTAATGTTAATAATTAATTCTCACTAATGGCGTCTCTAACATTCCTGATGCCATTTTTGCATTAAAACACGAAGGGAGCGAATGCATTATGAGCCTGCACCAGACGAATGCTCCCTGCTTTGTCTCGCACTGATAGCAGCCGGCGATGGCTGCATATTACTTTCACAAGCATTTTAATTCTCCGCCTGGTTAGGCTTGCTTGTGTTTTCTATTTCCTCCGCTGTCTGTTCAGTATTGTGCGAGGTGGCTTGTCGTGCTAAGCTGTTGTATGCGTCCCGCCCGTCTCTCCGAGGCCTGCGGGCCGTCTGGGGATCAAGTTCGAACGCTTACGCTGCAGAAGTTAGCAGCTGCTTATGCGTAGCACACATCGCAGACAGCTGGCTAGCAAGTCTAGAGACAACCTCGAACATCGCCGTCGCTGCTCCTGCGTCGCTCTCGTTTTCATCTCAAGATGAACTAGGAATGATTACTTCTTGCCGACATGTATAAATATAGTAACTTCGAACGCAAACTACCTCATCTCCGACCTTGCCTCCTTGAGCAGATGTTCTCAACATTCATTGGCCAATAACGTGTCTGAATGTCACCCTCCTTTTCTCATTTTAGCTTCTTTCCTTAAAACCCCCCTGAATAAACGTTGTACTTTCATATCTCTGCCACTCCACTTCTACCTTCCTTAATAGTTTCTCCCCCCCTTGTCGTTTAAATTCCTCATCTCCAAAATGCGCCCAACCTCCCGATTGCTACGCCTGTCCTCATGTTTCCTGGTGGGCACGTGTGTAACCGAGATGGAATTCATGGTATAGTCGGCTAGTGTAAGATAATTGTAAGCTAATACACTTATTTCAAATTCACCAGACATCTCCTCACCTTTGGCTAGCTTGCCGTTCTCTGTGCATGCTAAACAAATGATCTGGTACTTCTACACAGCCCTGGCTTTGTAAGTAGGAACATCTCAATGCGCTTCAACGTGTGGGGGCAGAGCTTCTGAGGGAGTTTGTTTGGATTTGAGCTCGAAGCTAGCAAGCGTGCTCGGGATTGAGAGACGCTGCCTTCAACGCTCGCTCTCCGATCAGTCGCGGCGGCTCAGTGGAATGCGGCAGTTCCTCTTCCTGGCTGCGTTGGCGGCGCTCATAGCCAAAATGACGGGTCGTGTACGGTCAGGCCTGATAGCCACAGTGATTAGTCAGTGAGCCAGCCTGCCTGCCTGCTGGTTTATTGTTGTCCCGGCTGGATTCAGACTGCTCTCTCAATTTATACTTTATTTTGATTTTGATTTCATCATGTTTGTTTGTCTGTATGCATTTGGTAGCCACTGCCATCTCTTGTTCCTTTCTTCCTCATCCATTTCCATAATGTTCTGTTTGCTTCTCCTCCCCGCCCTTTACCTCCTCTCTATTCCTTGCAGACGTTTCCATTCTGCGTAATTAGTGGGATTTATAACATGCTCATGCATGCGAGGCGTCGTAGAACAAATTAAGCTCTGGGAAAAGGCAGTGTTCTTAGCCCCCTCCCTCCCCCGTATTCCATATAATGTCCAGTGTAATCGGTCTTCGGCCAGCCAAGGTCCCTAGCGCAGCCTGTAATCCGCTTTGTTACAAGGCGGTACTTAGTAAAGTCTCGTCTATGAGCTCCCTGGTTTAGCCTAGGGTGTTGAAACCCTCTCAAGTTCAAATTGTGGCCAGAATATCCCATTTACATACTGTGCACTCGCTTTATATTCATTGGAAATACTATGTCAGCATGGAAATGTACATCGTGGCACAGGTGACCCTGTTGCCACGCGGTGATTTGGGACGCCCTCGGCCACTGTCACTTCCTCTGGGGTGTTTTCTGTGTTCGCCAGCGACGAGAAGCATTCATTCCACCTGTTGGGACGGCCAGCTGGATGTGTCTGGGCTCTCTGTGTCTCGTGTGAGAAATGGACGTGCCACAACTTGGTGGGAGCAAATAGCCCATCTGTCTCTCACGCATGTGCACTCACACACACACACACACACGCATGCACGCACGCACGCACGTACACGACACAGGACGATGGCCATTGTCAGGCAACCCATATGTCATGTAGCCATGGGATATAGTTAAATTATGACAGCGGAGCAATCCAGGTGCATAGAAGTCCCGACCTCTCATTTCTAACCTGTCAGTCAAGTATTAACAGCAACCTGTAGATGATGTATTGTATGTGTGAGTGGTTTTCATGTTTATTGTATTGTTCTATATACAGACCACATACAATAATGCAACAGACGCTCCTATCCAAAGATACAGTTACACGGAGTACTAGGAGGAATATAAGGAGGAGGAGTATATAGGTTAGACATCTTGTCTGGCCTGCATAGAGGCTTATATGATGGCCCAGCTGGGACTTAAACCAATGACCTTTCAGCAGGGTTGAGCTTTTCACCGATATAAAAATCACACAGCACTTTAAATTACATCAACATAACGGGTACCAAGAAAGATACACAGAAATTAAAACAATGTATAAAACAAATAACAACAGAGAGGGGACCAACCAACACAGTTAAAATGTGCCAGAAATTAACATATAAATCAATGTTAAGAGTGTTTATTGAGAGTTGCGGAAAGCCTGTGTGAATACAAATGTTTTTAACTGCTTCATAAAAATATCTGTGGAGCCTAATGAGAGTAGTGCTAAAGGTCAGGCATTCCACAGTTTAGGTGCAACGCTTGAAAAGCACGGTCGCCGTGTTTTGTAATGGGTGATCGGGAAATTGAGAAGCTTTTTGTCAGCTGACCTGAGTGATCGGTTTGTTGTGTATGGGTGCAGAAGATCAGTGATGTAGTCTGGTGTTTGCCTCTGTAGAGCTTTGAAGCAGTATTTGAAGCAGTATTTTGAATTGAATTCTGAATTTTATTGGGAGCCAGTGCAGAAAGGATAAAATTGGCGTAATATGGGATCTATTTTTGGTTCCTGTTAAAAGTCGAGCAGACACATTTTGGACAGTTTGCAGGCTCTTTAATAAAGACAGTAGATTTACACTGGTAAAAACAAAATTACAGTAATCTTAAAATGAAGCGAATGCGTGAATTATCATTTCCAAGTCGCCTTGGTTGACAACTGAACAGAATTTGGCAATAACTCTCAGTTGGAAATAGCAGGAGCTTATGAGTTTATTTATGTTTTTCCAGAGAAAGAGACTCATCTATGATCACACCTAGATCGTGGACACTATGTTTCAAATATTTACGTACATATGTTTTCAGTCAACCTGCTCGTAATGGCATTAAGGCATTCGTTTAAAATGGTAATTTGGTTACTCGTCAGGTTTAAAGGAGCAGCACAATTAAATGTCATCTGCGTAAAAATTATAGGTGATTTCATTAAAACATCTGATAATCTGTCCCAGTGGTAGCATGTATAAACAGAACAATAGAGGTCCCAAACAGAACCTTTTGGTAGATCACATGTAAGAGGACATGTGTCTGAAGTGAATTAATCTGCGGAGACTGAGAAGCTTCTGTCAGTTCTGTTGGTGAGAACCAATCCAGGGCAGACCCAGCTATGCCAACTAGCTTGTTTAACCTATCTATACGAATGTTGTGATCAACTGTGTCAAAGGCAGAGCTTAAAATCTAGTAAAACCAGTACTGAACATTTTCCATCATCTGCAGCCATCTTAATATCATCCGGGACTTTCAGAAGCGCTGTCTCAGTAGAATGGATTTTACGAATTTCCGACTGAAAGGAGTCATAGTAGAGGCTATGCGATTCTAAAATATCTAAAAGTTTTGTGGCTACAACTTTTTCCAGAAGTTTGGACACAAGTGGCAACTTTGAAATAGGTCTATAATTATTGGGTATGGTTGGGTCTAAATTAGTTTTTTTAGCAAGGGCTGTACCGTAGCGTGTTTGAAAAGGCTATAGGAATGTGCCAGAAGAAAGTGAGAGATTAATCATGACTACAATAGTTGGTCCAATGGAATTAAAAACTTTTCAAAATAATGATGACGGAAGAATATCCAGAGGGCCTGAGGAAGGCCTGTAGGTTTACCACAGGAACGAATCCTACTTGACCTCACTCCCTTTACTAACGTCGGATTGGACTACTTTGGCCCGATCGAAGTAAAAAGAGGAAGAAGTACAGTCAAAAGATACTCGGTCCTGTTCACCTGTATGACCAGCAGAGCTATACACCTAGAAGTAGCCTATTCATTAGATACAGACTCATGCATTTATGCTTTGAGAAGGTTCATTTGCAGGAGAGGGCAAGTTAAGCACTTTAGGTCTGACAATGGCACGAACTTAGTAGGTGCCCAGACTGAACTCAAAAAGGCTCTGAGGACTTTGAATGTAGGGAAAATCCAAGGTGCCTTGCTTTCTGATGGAATCCAGGGGTGCTTTAATCCACCAGCAGCATCACACCACGGTGGGGTCTGGGAAAGGCTCATTAGATCTGTCCAACAGCACTTTACGTCAACAAGCCATCGACGATAAGGGCCTACAGACCATCTTCTGTGAGGTAGAGGCGATCCTCAATAACCGACCTCTCTCCACGGTGTCCTTTGATCCACATGACCTAGAGACATTAACCCCAAATCACATCCTTCTGCTAAAAACCCAACCAATCCTACCCCCTGGAACCTTCCTGGAATCTGACCTTTACGCCAGACGCCGCTGGAAACAGGTCCAGTACATGGCCGAATACCTTCTGCTTCTTCTGGAAAGGCAAAAGTGGACCAAAGTAAAACATAATGTGAACATTGGAGACATTGTCCTGGTAGTTGACCCATCTGCTCCACGAGGGTCATGGTCACTGGGCCGAGTGTTGGAAACCAAGCCGGATGGAAGAGGTCCGGTCAGTGAAGCTCCAGACAAAGACGTCAGTCCTGGAAAGGCCCATAACCAAGCTGTGCCGTATCCTAGAGACTGACAACTAAACCAAGACATGAACAATGGTTGTAATGTATATATGCCTAGTGACACATACATACATACATACATACACATTGAAAATTGTTGTAATGCTAATTACGAATTTTACTTAAATTTACTAAATAATATTGTTACTGTTGTTAGTAGTTTATAGTATGAGCTACTGAGCTACAATTTGTTTATTTCAGGCTCCTTAGTTAAAGGAAAATGAATTGAATGAATTTGAGAGCAATTAGAGGCCGGAGTGTAGGAGCCACATTTACATTTTTCATAACTTTTAATTTACTGTTTTCATTCTGTGTTCTGTTAGTCATGCGTGAGCCGCACCATGCACCCTCTACAGGTGCGGAGTTGGAGGGCGCACCTATAAATAGAGGTGCGCTTTGAGCATGGCGGAGAGGGCGGGACAGCACACAGTTATTGACCTCAGTCGCTGCGTACCACAAAGTCCACCAATAATTCCTGTTAATGTTTTAAGTTCTATTTTTCTGTTACAATAAAACATCTTGCATATAACTATTCATGTTGGAAATCATTCAAGCCGCGCCTGCGAGTCAGACATGCTACACCCCGCACTCCCCAAAGTGGACAACAATCTGGAAGGGCCATAGGACATCCCTCAACCAATTTGTCGTTTTGCCACTACAAGGCCTATAGGTTTGCACCAAAGTACTATGTCTTCCAGAGAGACAGGAGATAACTAATTAAAGTGCACAGGGCTAGCTGTACCAGTGGCAATTTGATCTTTTGGAAATACATTTCGGTTTGTTGAGGAGGAGATATTCATTCTGATGGTTGTGTCTTTGCCTACAAAGAAATTAAGAAAACTATTGCAATAGTTATTAGAGAAAGCAGGCACTTGAGGAGAGATGGAGCAACAATTCTATTTATAGTTTCAAAGTTAATTTTAGAATTAACTTTGTTTGATCCAATATGTTTAGCAAAATAGGTAGTCCTAGCAACTCTAGTCATTTCATTTAGACTGAGTAATATATTTTTAAGTTGAAGATGATGGCTCTGTAGCTTTGTGGATTTCCACAAACGCTCTGACTTTCTGCACCACTGTTTGAGTCTGCGAATGTCCTCATTTATCCACGGGGATGATTAGACAGGGGAAAGTTGTCTCAGTTTAAGGGGAGCTGCTAAGTCTAAAATGGAGGAGCACTGTGAGTTAAAATACTCGGCTATGGTCTCCATATCATGATGGTGTGTTGACTGCATATCAACATCAAATAAAGCAATGATGTCTTCAGCAGTGTCCTGATTTACACCTCCAAGACAAACCTAAGTGGGGAAACAGTTCTTAATGACAAGAAACATTAAAAAGAACACATTTATGATCACTGACATGGAAATCTTCCAAGCAAACATTGTTACTAAGTCAAGAGTATGCCCTACTATATGTGTGGGCTCAGAGACATGTTGAGTGAAATTAAAGGAATCGTTATTAAGAATAAAATCAGATGCAGCTTTAGAGGCAGCGTCATCAATGTGAAAGTTAAAATCCCCTAAAATTAAGACGTTGTCCAATTGTAAAACTGAAGATAAATACTTGGTAAAATCAGATATGAAAGCACCGGATGGGCCAGGGGGACTCAAATGCAATAGGTGGGCTTTGGGCTTTGAACTTTTGTCATGCTGAATTCAAAAGATGGAAAAGTCTCAGTGTTTACCAAGCGGAAGTCAAAGCGACTTTTGAAAGTCACTGCAAGTCCTCCACCTCGACCTGATGTCCTCGGTGTGCACAGAAAACTGCAGTCAAGTCCTGCTGCCATGTTTCAATCAGAAACAGAATATCCAGGTTCTCTTTGATAAACACATCTTTTTAGAAAGAATGTCTTGTTGGTAATGGAGCGAGGATTTAACAGGGCCATCCTGACAGATCCATTTTCAGAGGGGGCTTCAGCAGAGGAACAGGGCACCGAGCGTAAGAGCCCGTTGTGAGAACTGACAACAGTCGCTTGGCCACTATGCACTCTGTAAGTAACAATGACCGGAAAAGTGTAGCAGAGGAATGAGTCTCCTTGCTCTTGTAACCAGGAGGCGTTAAGTTACGCAACATATGGATCTGGTGTTTTGTGTGAGCTAGTGAGAGGGCTCTAAGGAATATGTACTGTGGGGTCAGGGTCAATGATGATACTGTTATAGTGCAGGACAGTGGTTGAGTTACATAGGACTGGGGTCACAAAAACCTGGCATCAGTCAGTGAAACTGGAAAGATGACGGGAGAGATTTGTAGCCAGGACTGAGACCCATATAACACTCAAGCCGCTAAACATCCTACAGCTAACAGCAACTAATGGGTTTGATTTTGACAGTTGTTTGTGTGTGCGTGTTTGTGCGTGTGTGTGACGCATGCATGCTGCAGGCGTTTGTTGTGTTACAGACAGTTTGAGTATCTACAGTGCCATGTTTAAGGGTGAACATACATTTTCCCCCTCCAACCGTCTTTATTGTGGTGCAGAATGAACGCAAGATAAACAACATTAGTGTCGTCTTTGTGTTCCCTGGGAGGGTCACGCACACCCTGGAATATATTCTTCAAACACTTCTGGAGACGTCAATATCAAAGTTATTAGCTCTGTTACCGAGACTGTCGCCAACTTCCTGCAATGCAATAACCGCTGAGCTTTCAGAAGTTTAGTGAGTTAGCGGTCTTAATGGTGAGAGAAATATAACATGAGTGAGAAGAATAATAGCCATGAAGGAAATGAAGTAGTGAAGTAGCTGCTATATAGCCTCATACAGGTGAGGTTACAAGACGCCATAGATAGACACAATAAAGCACAATTTGCATTCTGTAGCATCCGTTTTGCTATAATGAGCAAGGCACTAGTTTGTAACCGGGGACTTCCTATTGCTTCCTTTACAGCATTGTTTATTAAATGTACATTTGTTTGGTGTATAGTGTTTGTCGTTTTCTGCCTCCTCAGCAAATGATAATTATGTTTGATTAGTAGATTTTGCCTCCCTGGTGCATAGACAGCTAATCTTCTGTCATATTGCAGTTTGTCTAGAAGAGTTACCACTCATCTGCTTCTTTTACAAAATACAAAAACCAACAGTCGTTATTGAAACCATGGGTGTCAGCAAGCAGCTAGCTGTGTTTCTAATGTGGAATCATTTGTTATACCATTGTCGCTGCTGTCTGAAGAACAGACCGGGCCTTCCCTTCAAAGGCTACCAAGCAGACCAAGGCCCACGGATTAGCGAGCCCATCTGTCATACAGTGGGTGTATGCCACAGTTAAGCGATGGCAGGTGATCGATACAGGTATCCAAATGTCCCGACCTTTCATCCTGGCCCTGTCAATCAATCCTAGAGACCCGCTCAGCATGCATTCACCTTCCATCCAAGGACATCGATGGAGTTGTAGTCCAACTCCGGATGTGCACGGATTTCTTTTTCCTTCAGAGGGATATTATGGCAGAGAACTTCATACAGTACATTTGATCTCTCTTTTAGGATCTTTCTCTAACATATGAACACATTACTAGTTCCATGAACTAGAAATGAAACTATAAGCATATTTGGCATATTTCAAGGTGGTGCTTTTTGAGCTGGGAACAAGGGTAGAGCAAGGGCGCACACACACATAGACACACACACACACACACACACAGAGCACACCCCCAGGGCAGGGCAACCAGTAGTCTTATGACCATGAAGACCACCAGTGCGTGACGCTTTCCATGTATATGTCTCTTTACTGGAGAAGGGGGGCGGTCACAGGATCTTAGCCAATCTCCACTGCAGCTCAGACAATGGCTTGATAATCAATTTGTTTGCTTTCTCTAATTTTAAATCCAATTACCTTGTGGAATGGAGGTGGGTGCTTCTGGTGTGTGAGGGAGATCAGGAGAATAAGTGAACGGAAAATGATGTGTGTGTGTGTGCGTGCATGCACGCACTGCCCTGAGAGCTGATGGAATAATTTGTGTAGACGGTGATTATTTTCCTTCTCGTCAGTGGCCTCCCATGAGAGTGCTTTCTCACACACACACACACACACGGTAATGCATAGCCTTATTTGCACATAAACACCTTATCAGGACACATCCTCTCTCTCTCTCTCTGTCCCTCTCTCTGTCTGTCTGTCTGTCTGTCTCTCTGTCTGTCTGTCTGTCTGTCTCTCTGTCTGTCTGTCTGTCTGTCCCTCTCTCTTAAAACTTACCTTTTCATTTACATTCTCTAACTTCTTCCTTGTGATCTTCCCCTTTTCATTTCATGTATCTGGTTCCCCTGCTCTTCCTTTATCCCTCCTTCTGCCAAGTTCTTCTCTCTCTCTCACTTTGCCTATACAGTACAAGTAAAGCCACACGAGGCTTGCAGAGACACCCATCCACCCCTCCCACACACACACACACACAGAGTGGTTCTCTTTGAGACGTGTATCAGTGCTGCTTATTTAATGTTTATTTTTTGTCTCGCTCCTTCCTATCCATATATTTCTGCCGGAGAAGCAGCATCGCTAGTGACTTCAGTTGTTTCTAAGGAAAAGCTATCTGTGTTGTGTTGGCCCCGTATCCTTCCCTGTACCCTCTTCTACGCCTGTGTTGTTGCTGTCTCCATTGCAACTAAGTCTGTTTCTTTTGGAGCCTCGTTTCCATCCTGTGCGGTTTGTGTGTCAGTGCTAAATCCCTCCACTGCTACAGCAGGTCACACAGGGACAGGCGGGGGGGGGGGGGGCTTGTCCAAACATTTACTCTGGGAGCCCGGAGGAGAACGTATCTCCTGAATCGCACCGGCTCCAGTCTATTAATCAGACTACACCGCGGACTGCTTGAGGGCACGGAGCTGAGGAGGGTTGTGGAGGTGGACGTGCTGTGTGGGTGGGGGTGCCAGGGGACGGAGCCGAGCAGCGGCAAAGGACTTTCACGGGGATTGGACGCAACAGGGGGAGGCTGTTGGAGGGAATGGATGGAGGAACAACAGAGTCCATACTCACTGTACTTAAATAGTGTGATCCGTCCAAGTGTGTTTATGCAGTGCGCTTGTGTTGGTCGTGTTGCGGCGTGCATGCCTCACTGCTACAATGCATGTACACATCACAGGCCATCCATTACCTCTTTTCTCCATTTGGCCAAACTCCCCGTTGGACACAATGAGAGCTCATTTATTCCCCCCCCCCCGTACTCCTTATGCTTTAGGGACTCTGGCACTCTTGCCCTCTCCGATTAAGCGCCACACCTTGCAGGATTGATGCCGCCGCATTACCTAGCGCCACACGCCACCATCACCGAGACAAACATGAATGCCTATGCCTAACTGGCAATACTCTGTGCTGAGCACTGCATGTCATCATCTCTTCTGTGAACATTAAACAACAGCCGTGTGGTATACAGTGTCAATGTGTCCCCCGTAGACTCTCTCTACTGCCGCTATATGTGGTTTTCTAAGGGTTTGGCAGACTCAGCCTCTTCTGTTCATTAACACTACGTCACATAAGCAACTCATAGACCCCGTGTAAGCATGTCAACACATCAGGAAGTGGGGTAGATCTGCATTGGCTGTTAGTATTGTCACTCACAATACCTTACACATACTAAAGCACTGCTAATGCAGTGCTCAGGGTTGTGTAGGTTATTATTTATAAGTAATACGTCACAGTTACTAGTTACCAGCCTAAATTTATAATCAGTAACTATTACTATTATTATTATTATTACTACATTTAGTAATATAATCTTATTACGTTCCATTATTTTTAGATTACTTCACGCCTAAACATTGTTCTTTGAAATGCCATCCAAAGTAATTTACTGTGTTGGCGCGCCAGATCTGTCTATTTTTGTGACCATTTATTGCTCAAGGGATCAGATTAAAGTAGGACGTTTTAACATTTAAATTATTTATTTGACATGTTAATACTACTCCATGTATGGAATGAGTCCTTACTCCAAGTGAAGGAGTTCAAGTACCTCGGGGTCTTGTTCGCGAGTGAGGGGATATTGGAGCGGGAGTTTGGCCGGAGAATCGGAGCAGTGGGAGTGGTATTACAATCACGGCATCGTTGTGACGAAAAGAGAGCTGAGCCGGAAGGCAAAGCTCTCGATCTTCCGGGCAATTTTTGTTCCTACCCTCACCTAAGGTCATGAAGGGTGGGTATGACCGAAATAACAAGATCACGGGTAAAAGCGTCCGGAATGGGTTCTTTCAGGAGGGTGGCTAGCGTCTCCCTTAGAGATAGGGTGAGAAGCTTGGCCATCTGTGAGGAACTCAGAGTAGAGCCTCTAAAACCTCCGCCCAGGAAGTGGAGGTAATTTAGGTGGCGGGAGATGTGGCAGCGGAGCTGTCAGGTGGTCACGGACCGTGACATATCCTGCCTCTCTCTCACATATAGCCAATCAAGCCAAGACATCAACTCAAGATTTTTCTCAAAGGGAGAAAAAGTCTGTTGAAAATTATGAATGTGTAATAATTTGCAGACCTTTTTGTCATTTGGCACAAACGCTGCTGCCACCAACTTTATTGGGCAGGCCTTGCTCTGTTCTTGAGTACAAATGACGCATCCTTGAACTAGAATCTGGCATAGTATAATCTGTTCATTTTATATTACAGACATTGCAGTGATAACATTGTGGAATAATGGGAATTCCTTTGTTGGGCTGTACAATGCTGTTTGATATAAATTGTTAGTTTCCAACCTAGTCTTATAGGCCCGCTTTTTTATGGTTTCCTAGCTTCTCTTAACTATTTTGATTTGTTTGAATGAACAAGTGCATAATATTCATGGAACAGAAATGTACTTTAAATAATGTGATCCACGTGCCCATCAATTGCAATATCCTGGAGTAATACTGTATGTACCACTGTATAACTTTTAAATGGAAATCCATACAGATTCACCAACATCAAGTTCATAATGAAAATGCATCTTGAGTAGCCAGATCTCAGAATTCTTTTATCATGAAGGAATTTAGTTAATGGATGGGATCTATTTTTTGGCTTGAAAGTGATGGGAGCTTAAATGTCTGCTTCTTTTCTATTGCACTCGGCAACCACAGAGGAACAAAGGGGGAAAATGTGAGAGATGAGAGGGACCTTTTCTGGTGACGTGTGCTAAGGCTGGAGAGAGAGTGGGAGAAGCAGAGAGAGGAGTAACGGACATACATAAGAAAACAATAGAATGATTGAGGGGACAAGAAACATGCCAAGAGGAGCGCACTTAGTGTTGAAAAATCCTTTGCTAAGTGGGAGCCACAGCAGGGGTTAGCTGCACCATCCACTCAGGTTATTTAAAGCAGGCTAGCATGATTGACCAGCCGTAGCCCTGGTTTTCCCTTTTCATTTCTCTCACAGTATAATGGAGTTAAGTATGTTCATTAACTACCACTGAAGTCATTGAGGGTGTAAAAATGGCGTTCCGTCACTTTGGTTACGTGTACTGTAGGCTTTAGATAGCAGGCTGTGATCCTACATTTGTTTCTTTCTGTTCTTACACAGTTGTTATATATTTTATTAGCTCATCACGGTGGTCCAACATCCCTGGTAAAACTAAACGGTATAATAACCTAGGCTATGTCCTTCTACTAAAAAATCGAATCAGTCAAATTGGGACCCGGGGTATTGTAAGATAATAAAACCCAAAACTCAAAGTCTGATACGATATACTGTAAAGGTACCGACAGACAGCAAGCTTTACATTATTAGCTACTGTAACTGGAGATGGGTTGATGAACCAAGCTCAGAGACGATGTGTGTCATTACACACCGTTCAAAATGTCACATTATATGTATATATATATATTATAATTATGGCTTTTTTACCCCCACAATTTATTAAGAGCACTTCAAAAAATTACCCTCAATCTGTAAATGACTGAGGTCTGATATATATCGTTCACTTAAAGTTGGTGGAAAGGTGAAAATGGAAGGATGGAATTATGAAGAGAGGGAAGGATGTGGAAAGGAAGATGGAAATAAGAGCAATATTAGAACAAAACATGTGCAGTGCAACTATTCACTGCTAAAGTGATTGACAAATTGGCCGTACAAGAGTTAAAGGAAAACAGCTTAAAGCAGTGAGAGAGGTAGCTAGCTGTCTCTTGTGACTCTTCAATTTATTAGATAACAAGATTGACAGGTCTGTAATGGTGCAGCTAATATAATGTGTCTTAGAGAGAGAGAGAGAGAGTAACTGAAACATGAAATTTGCAGATGAGAGCTCTCCCAGCACGAGGCATTATCACCATAAACGCTGTGATGCATATCATGAATACGTCTGTATTCATCTGCTGATAGCAAAGTATGGCCACTTGCAACATGCAAACATACAGTACATATGCATGCGCACACACGATGCATGTGCTTCTGCATAGATCATGTGAGAAGTGGACAAACCCATTTATTATCAAGAAAAAAAAATCATGAAGAAATCACACACACACACACACACAAATGCACAGCCACTTTAACTATGACAGTGTGTTTCCTAAGGCCCAGAAAACAATATAGTTTGTCTGTTTGGTGTGTTGTCAAAACAAAACAAAAAACTAAATATAATGGCGAACTAAGTGATTCCAAGATATTTGCAGTTGTGAAATAGGCCTACATCTCACTGTCAAGTACTGTACAATGATAGGCTGTCCAAACTGTAGGGGCAATGATGCATGCCAGGCTGGGCAGCTTTTCCTATAGAACAGTCAATTTGTGTGCACATTTTCTCTGCATTAGCCTGAAAGCACACCTAAAATATTATTGAACACAGAACCCACATTTTACTAGTTCTCCCCCACATCAATCTCAGTTCCCTCAATAACAAATAACAGATTTTGTGGACGAGTGTTGGATTTATAAAATCATTAAACATGTTCTTAGTTTCACATTCTGTTCGGGGAAATCCTCCTTTAAACTGACACAAAATCATTACGACCAGCCCATAATCTAGTTCCTTCTCATCCCCCCTCCGCCAATCCCTCACAGCAGGGTGAAGGCCTCAACATGCCGTGATGGGACGGCGCGGCCCTTAGCCTACGGCGCGCGTGGGACGCGCACGTATCGAGCACTACATACTCCATGCCACCTGGATTTTGTGTTGTAGCAATATTCTCCAAAACGAAAGGTGGCACTGTATACAAAAATGTGTAGGAACTTGTTGAGGAAGTCCTGCAAACTCCTTTTATATTGTTTTGAAAATGTGTAGCCTAGTCTACAACCTACAACGCTGTCACAGTTTATATATAGTTTTGTGTTGTATTCACAGAGGAAGAGCCAGTCATCTGTTGAAGAAAAGCGTAAGAAAAGTGTTTTATTCATAGTCTACATTGTTGCTTCATGTTTTCATTCTGGGTTAGGCCTATTTCGCTGTTAAGAATGGCAATTAGTCAAAGCCTATTCTTAAAACATGTTCTGCAGGCCATCTGCATTTTACTATATGTAGAAGACCCAATGTGCAGTCTGCGCCAGAGAGTTAGACAGACAGTTACAAAACATTGAAGGTACGTGCCAGGCCGCACCCACCAAGTTGACGCCATTTTTGGCGCGCGCCATCGCGACTCCGTCAAGTATAAACTAGACTATGACAGCGTGATCTGCAAACTGTATAACCTGCTCCGACAGCTATTTGAATAAATAATATACAGAAGAGGAGAAATAAGCACTAAGTGGAGCCTGTATGAGAGGACACCATTACCTCTCACACACTAATCTGTGTCTAAAAGTCTAAAATCCAGCCAATGATATTAATAAGGAATACATTACTTTTTTTTTTTTTCTACCGCTAACATCCATTTGTCCAATCTGTAGTCATATTTTCAAAACTCTAAGCACAATTGGCCCAACAGGTCTGATGGTTACCGGGACAATACTTGAATGTTTCCAGATTACTTTTATGTTTTGTTGATCAAGAGATTCCATCAAATTCAAACTAAAATGACATTCTGCAGCTATTCTAAGCACAGGTTCTATTCAACTGGCCACAGACTTAATAAGGGCCTGGGTTCTTTCTGCTATGGGTGCCTGAACAGTTTTGAAACCGTGTCAACATCTAATGGAGGTTTTTGACTGGACCTAGCCCTTATCTATCATGTTTATAAAATCCATATGTATAACTCATTCAAAATGACAGCTAGTTGTGTATCAGAATTAAAACCATCAAGACAAACTGCCTTATTCCCCTTCTCAAAACTCCCAGTCATTGTATTTCATGCTGTTCCAATCAGCCTTTGGGTTATCGCTTCTAAACTGTCTCTAAGCTTGTCCTTGTAATTTGTTTTAGCCTTCCTAATGTACCTGTCCTTGCTTGCATCACTTATATTACTCGATAACTGTACAAACATATTTCCATTGAGTTATCAGACTTTATTTATTATGAATTCATTATTCATTTATAAATAATTTTGAAACTTATGATGTATTATTTGGCAGCACTTCCTTGTAGCTACACAACACATCAATGTTGTCTAAGGAAACTTGTCAAAGCCCTTAGCAGTCCTGCACTTGAAGCAGTCCTGAGGAGCAAGGGAACTGCAGTCAGTCCAAACCTCTACTGTCTGTGGGTGTGAGGTAGACTACATTATGATCTGATGATCACCATATGTATTAGCCCCCTTAATAGAAGAATGGCGCAAATCTAGTTTAACTATGAAGTGACATGCAGATAAAAACTGACTACATTCCCTTTAATTTACAGTGGTTACCATCTTCCGTTATATAGTAGGGGGCTATCGTCTGAGATGGAGTCCAGGTGTTTTGTCACTTTGAATATTACATTAGCAGCTGATTTGGCATTTGCTTTAGGATGTATTTAAACAATGGTGACACATAATTGAGGAAATCCCCTGGGGAGTTAGAACCTTAGCGACAGAGAGCATCTCTGCCTGCTAGACAGTCATTCTCTTACAGGCGATTATATTCTGCGATTCTTATGGTTTTAGACCTCTCGGCGGCTTTTGACACAGTTGACCACAGCATTCTCATATCTCGCCTTGAGCACACTGTAGGTATTAAAGGCACTACACTGGAATGGTTCAGGTCATACTTGTCTGAGAGAGAATTTAAAGTGAGTCTTGGCGGTGCTACTTCATCGTCAGTCGCTCTCACATGTGGAGTTCCCCAAGGGTCGATTCTGGCGCCACTTCTCTTCTCCCTTTACCTGCTTTCCCTCGGACCCATCTTGAAAAGCCACAACGTCGGCTTTCATCTTTATGCAGATGACACGCAATTAGATGTGCCCATTACAAGAGTGGGTGGGAAAACATTAAATGCTTTATTGGATTGTTTAATAGATGTAAAAGCCTAGATGGCTCTAAACTTTTTACATTTGAATGAGAACAAAACTGAAGTTATTGTATTGGGCTCTAGGGGTGCTCTTGATGCCCCCCGTAAGGACTTGGGTCTCCTGGAACCCTATGCTAAATCCATAGTGACAAACCTCGGCGTCAAGATGGATTGTGACTTTAAAATGGAAAAACGGACACAAACAAACTCGGTTGTGAAAGCTGGCTTCTTTCAACTAAGGTTACTAACTAAGTTAAAGCCATTTTTATCTTTTAATAATTTTGAGAAAGTGATACATGCTTTTATCACATCACGCTTAGATTATTGTAATGCGTTATATATAGGTGTAAATAAGGCTTCCCTCTCGAGACTACAATTAGTTCAAAATGCTGCCGCACGGCTTCTCACTGGAACTAAAAAACTGGAACATATATCGCCTGTTCTTGCGTCTCTTCACTGGCTTCCAGTTCGTTTTAGGATTGAAGGATTAAATCTCTTCATGGGCGAGCGCCGCCATATATATCTGAACTTTTAAAATCCTATACTCCAACAAGGGCATTAAGGTCTGCTGACCAACAGCTCCTGGTTGTCCCTAAAATGCGTCTGAAAAACACCGGAGGCCGAGCCTTCGCAGCCACAGCCCCAAAATTATGGATTGAGCTCCCCCTCCAGATTAGATTGGCTCCCAGCTTTTGTGTTTTTAAATCACAACTAAAAACACATTTCTATTCGCTTTTAAACCTGTCTGAGCTATGTTTATGTTGCTGTGCTGTTCTATTGGTTTTATTGTATTGCTTGTATTGTGTTTTACTGTACTAGCACCTAGCACTTATTGTACTAGCACTTTGGTCAACTTTGTTGTTATAAATGTGCTTTATAAATAAAATGGATTGGATTATACAGTAACATCACTGCACCATCTGTGGTTTATAAGTAAAAGCCTTTTTCCTTTCGCCTTCTCAGTTACCACACATTCATGACTGAGTCGAATAGGAGCTCCGAAGCAGCTAACAAGGAAAAAATCCTTCTCCATATCTGTCAGCCAAGTCTCAGTCAATTCCAGGCATCTCTGAATTCCCGTAGATGAGTAACATTAGCCTGCAACTCCTTTATTTTTTTCAATAAAGACTACACATTTGCCATGATCATAAACTGCATGTAGGGTGTGATTATTCCTTAATTGTTTTATAAGATGCATACAAACACCACATAACATTACATTTCCTAGGGTTGCATATTTCATGTTTATACATCCAGTCATGGGGCTCTGAATCTAAGGGCACTGTAGACATTCCAAACAGCGGATTATCCATAAAGTAATCCAGCGCTTGTCGATTCCATAGTAGCCCCAAGAGAAATTCCTGTCTGTACTTGATTCTGATAGTTTTGGCATGGTGGAGGCCCAAAGAGATATTCAGGGTGAGAATTGCCAAACAGAAAAAAAATAAGAATTATTCAGTAATATAACAATCAGCAATAGCTGCTACTGTGCTGGTATTGATTGAAGAATAGTGTGATTGTTTTTGTACAAAATGTGTGCCAAGGACACGGTCTCAAATAAATCAAATTATTTGTGGATCTTTGGTCCTATTCTCACGTTACATCATCTTTCGAGAGCAACAGAGAATCAAATAAACAAAAGACTCATATTTAAAAAGTTGTTCTTTACACTGAATGAGATTTAAAGATCCGGATTGCTCAGAACATCCAGACTTCTCATTGCTACAAGACAACCTAGAATATGACTGTGTTTGTTTGTTTAAGTATTTAAGGAACAGAATCACGGAGAGATAATCCACAAGGTTGTCCAATACAGACAGTCCAGTTTCCAGATACCATGTGTTCAATACAATACACGCTAACATCTAAAATGTATACAGTAACTGGTGTCTGGGGGAGAGCCTTCTTACCTACCTGCTTGCTCTCTGCACCCTCCAGTTAAAGTCTACAGACTCCCTTATCCAGAGGGAAGCCTGTAATGTACAGTAAATGTAATTGTGAGCGGATTAGTAGTAAATGGGTTGAATGGGCTGCTACGCAGGTCATATATTTGCATGAAATTGGAAAGATGGATGAACAGAGGACCTAATGAATGGATGAGGTGTCACTATCCTTGTTCCTTTGTCCCCTGCGTGAACACATAATGTAATGATATAAACCTCTAAGCGTTATTAACCGCGATGGAGGTGCTTTATGAGATTGTGCCAGGCCTGGCTTCAACCAGCGCTACTGTAATTAGCTGGTATAATACTGCCATTTGTATTGGTTTACAGCGTGTGGAATTCAGTCCTTCATCATTCCCTCTGTTTTCCTCTTCCCTCCCTCTCATTCTCCCTTGCTTCTCCTTTTCCTTCTTAATCTATCTTCCTCTACCCTACCATCCTCTCTTCAGTGTTTTTCCGTAATCTCAGTAATTATCCATTGGTCGGGCTATGTGTCTTCTTGAGTCGCCACGGCTGTGCTGCTGTTAACCCTCCTGTCTTTGTATGTCTTTATTTGATGGGGATGCTCAATGTTGTGTGTTTTTGTGTTTCTGACATATTTAAATATTGAATTAAATGAGAGTATTTCACACCAAGTTTGGAGGTACTGTAGAAAGTGTGTGTGTGTGTGTGTGTGACTGTGTGCGTGCGCTACCGTGAGAGTTGGAGTGGCCAGACATGTCCCACATAACATCGCCGTGATGTTCCCCTGAGAAGGAATCACTTTTCACCAGCGTCCACTCTCCCACACACAAAAAAAAATGTGATCAATTTTTATCAGGGCATGAAAGTGCTGAGGTGTCACTGTGCATACATCAGCCAGCTAACTCCATCGATTGTATTAGAGAATGAATGGGCGCTGAGAGGCAGACAGAATTCCTATCCATTAGAGAGAGAGAAATCCAGACAGAGACATACTGAGACAGGTTTGGACTTTATAGATGGATAGAGAGAGAGAGAGATAGAGATAGAGAGATATATAGATTGGTAGATACAGTAGATAGATAGATACTGTAGATAGACAGAGAGTGCTACTCCGGGTACTAAATGAGTCCTTACCCCAAGTGAAGGAGTTCAAGTAGCTTGGAATCTTGAGATTGGTCGGAGAATCGGAGCAGCGGGAGCAGTATTGCAATCACTTTACCGCACCATTGTGACGAAAAGAGAGCTGAGTCGGAAGGCAAAGCTCTCGATCTTCCTGGCAATTTTCAATCCCACCCTCACCTATGGTCATGAAGGGTGGGTCATGACCGAAAGATCAAGATCACGGGTACAAGCGGCCAAAATGGGTTTTCTCAGAAGGGTGGCTGGCGTCTCCCTTAAAGATAGGGTGAGAAGCTCAGCTATCCGTGAGGA
>JAODLL010001177.1:0-13385 GCA_026546735.1 Forbesichthys agassizii | reverse complement strand
TATATATATAATCTTTTACATCATACACTAAGGTCACAATATGCATCCATTAAAGCCATAAAGTTATCTTTGAGTTTTTTTGGTTGATCAGACCCATAATCAGGTTGAGCTTGGGGGTGATATGCTGAGGTCAGCAAATATCTGATGACAGACCCAGACATAGTGCAGCAAAGCTGGCATAGTGAGTCAGGCAGCTGTCCGTCAGGCAGGAGCAGCCCAGACTGTCAGGAGTAGGGGTCTAATCAGCCCAGTATCCTTGGTAAGACTTGTGTGGGTGTACCCAAGCTGTAACAAGTACAGTTTTCAAGCTAATCTTTCTCTCACCATCATTTGATAACCATACTGTTGCAGAATGCAGGCTGTTGGCAAATATATAGACTTTAACATATTAATGATAATGTCCCTAGCCTTTTAACTTTGTTTGCTTATGTAAAAAAAAAAAAAAAGAATTAAATGTTTAATAAATATCTCTCTCTTATTAAATACACACACACACACACACACAATCATAACACTCTGGATAATGTAGGGAATTGTGGAGGAGGGTAGATGTGAGTGTGCATGTGCGTGGTGATGGTGTGGGGAGGGGGGTGCAGAAAGCACATGGCAGGAACTCAAGTGTGGGCCCACGCAAAATCTCTACTGAAAGCAGTTAGGGATAGAGTGTGAGAGAGATGGTGAAAGAAACAGAGAGAGGGAGTAAGAGAGAGAGAGAAGAGATCGAGCAAATGAACGAGTGACTGTGAGTGAGTGAGTGTGCGATTGTTGTGAAGGATCTGTGTCTGTGCATCAGAGAGATGGGGGGGGGGGGGAGATAGAGAACTCTGTCAAGACTACGCTGTACAAAGCAACACTTTGAGAGGAACTCCAATGACAATTGAACATACTGTATACAGTCTGCTAGCATACAGTCAGCAAGGTTGATTCACATGTTGTGGTCTATTATTTAGCAAGAGGTAACACTGATGTGCAGCTGCCTGTTTTAATGCAAACAAACAATTCTTATTTTAACATTTGATTTTTGACCAACCAGTGTGGTTCTCTTATGTTGCAGAGATACATTAACATTATATAGCTCAAATTACAGTATATGCAAATGCGTACAGGATATGTTTACTCCAATTCTATAATTTAGATATACAGTGTATATCTTTTTTTTGTTGTAATTTTTATATCATCTTTGTCAGCCTTTCTGCCATACAGGATGCCATGAGAGCTGTGAACCACACAGCCAGTGGTTGCATTGAAACCACTGGCTTCAAATGGCTTTAAAGCGCTGCTGTAGATGTGTCATTTAAAACCCAGTCCAAGTGCAATGCAGCAGCTGGTTCAATGCGTACACTGAGAAGTATTTGTATAAACTGCATTCGAGAGGCTGAATTCATTACGCCGCATACGTACAGAGCACAGCCTCGCCCACACACCTCTACCTACTCTGGGAACAGAGCACCACTAAGAAGATGCATGCAGAGCAGTGATCAGCACAACTCAACAGTGTTCCATGGGGTCCATTAACTGAAAACATGCTCGCTTCTCTAATGGCTTCTGTTGGGATTAAAACGAAGAGGCTTTTATTCGCCATTAGTCAGAACATGTAGAGTTGGGATTCTGTTTTCCTAGGGACAACTCTAACCCAACAGGAACACAAACCACTGCTTCTGCCATTCAATAAAGAGAATAAGATCAGACAAGGCTGAGCCCCCAGGAGCACTTTCATTACACCCCTGAAACAATAGACCATTGACGAATTCCAGCAATAAAGATTATTAACGACTATTAGAGTTGCTGAAATAATGCTGTCAACTGCCTGCTAATTTCAGCCTTTGCCACAGCAAAGTACCAAGGGAGCACTAAGATTAACCTGTGTTAATGGATAGACAAATGACAAAAGGCAAGGTTATGCGCAGCTAAACACAGCGCACACATAGCGCAAACAGAAGTGTTTTGAAGGGACCTTTCCTCACTCTTGGGTGTCTGTCATAGTGCCAGATTGCTAATGAATCATTCAGAACTCCCACCCGGTTGTATTATTCATCCTATCTGAAGAGCAGCACTTTTAGCAAAGTGTCACGCTCTGTATGAAGGATAGCGGACCAGGGCAGGAGGGAACCGCTGCGTCATCAGACACACTGATGACGAGACACAAGGTTTCACACACACACGATCATTTTAAAGTAGTCTTAGTCTTATAATTGCCTGTTTAAACAAAGAATATGCACGCAAGCACCCAAACACATATACACAGCTTATCAAAGATATCAAATATACCTGTTGCAACCTGCTTCCCAGGGGCTATAACCATGGTTGGGAAGTAATTTGTTACAATAACACATGAACTGTTATCCATTACAGTTACCAGCTAAAATAGTGAAATCAGATTTATATTGCATTACATTTGCAGAAGAAAAATGCATTAAACAAGCGACTTTTCTCTTATTAACCTTCCATTAACGTCAATCAATAACTGAAATGAAGTCCTACTTTTATCTGATCTCCTGAGCAACATAAACGGTCACACAAATAGAAAGATTTGGCACCAACGCAGTTAATTGCTTTGGCTGGCATTTCAGAGAACAACGTTTAGACGTGAAGCAATCACAAAGTAATGGAAAGTAATCAGATTATTTTACTTAATTTAGGTAATCCAAAAATTACGTTACTGATTATAATTTTAGTTTGGTAACTAGTACCGTAATTGTAACAGACCTCTGCAACCCTGGCTAGAACTGACCATTAAAGGAATCCCAGTGAGTTAAACTGGTTGGTGGCTAAATTGATCCAACTGTGGCAAAAATACAATTTTTTTTGGGGGGGGTTACACATTCTTCACTCATATTAAGGATTTTAATTGAGCTATAAATCCCAGCAGATTCGCTTCCAGCAATTCATTAATACCAAATGAAACGAATGCCGCCAGCGCTAGCCCAGTAGCCTCTTTCTGATTCCCAGTGGGCCAACATGACACATGTGTGTCTTTTAAGTCTGACTTACTTCTAGGGCCGACAGAGACAGAGAGAGAGAGAGAGAGAGAGAGAGAGACCAGCATAAAATAAACTGGGTCATCAGTTACTATGTAGTTCCACATGTAGCTTTGACATCGACTCAAAATGAGCAGGACAATCTCTCTCTCAAGGAGTACACATATAAACTGGGTTTTCTATTGATAAATCTATTATCTTAGTCAGTGTTACAGAACAGCATGTGGACGACTCGTCGCCCACTGCACATATCTATTTCGCATGTATGCACGCTCCTAGAGGTCATGGTTCAAAATGTTATGCATTAACCTGAATCACATTTAGGTGGCCACCTAATGTGTATTTTAGTGTGTAAACTAGTGTGTAATTTTAATCTACAAAACCAAACCCATGACATATATTCACAACTTCTCATTTTACCACGCGTTTAATTTAAGCATAAAATCCTTTTAAAATGGAGGTTTCCCTCCATTTAATTAGCAGGTTTGTCTTCAGCCTTTTATGTTGGTGTCGACATCATGAGCAATGGTTAGCAGCATTCTAACAAAGAAAATCTAAATCATTTTGGTTACACCTCTACATTTACAGTAAAGATGAAGTTGGTTCCCTAAAAAGATTCAATGTAATTAGTAAAGCTAGCAACAAAATGTATCTGTCCATTTAGCTTATTAAATTGATGGGTTTTCAACAGGTGGCAGGCAAATACAATATTTCCCTTTAAAATAAGATTGTTCAGTTCTCTGCTTGCTGGTTGTTAAAGGCTAGGCATCAGCGCACGCATTAACAATGAGACGAGATATAATGAAACCTGTCACAAAACACTAAGGCTTGTTCACCTAAATGGTTCACCAATGGTTCATGTAAAGACAGCGTTCTTTATGCAAGAAGTTTTAGAGAGAAAGTTAGAGAGCAAAAATTATGGAAGAGAAAGAGAAAGAATATGTGGGAGTCAGGTTGAAATGAGATGTCAAAATGCCAACAGCCATCTTGACTGAAGAGTTCCCTTACTTACAGTATAGAGTAGACAATGCTAATAATGTTTACCTCAATCAATACATTATCAACTGCATTTACTGAATATATGCATGCACCCCCACCGAGTGTTGTGGGGTACAAAGAAAATATGTCACACTTGATTTTTATTATTCTCTCCCATACTGTATTTCTTCCCGATCCTTCTTTCCTTCTAATTCTCCCAGTGTTTTTTCTCTTTCTGTGTTATTTTCCCCATCTCCCGACCTCCCGCTCTGCTTTTGCATAAAATCTTCTGGGCTGCTTTCGCACTTAATTCACAGAGGTCCTGGAGGCTATTGCAGCAGGCTTTAGACACAACTGCCAATGCACTTACCCACCCACCTTTCTGCTGGCTGAAAGTCCTTATAACGTGCCATGGAAACACATTTCCTCCAATGCCTACATGTCTCCGATGGCTGTACGTGATGCAAAATTGCATGTGCCTTCGACAGCGTGATCAACATTACCACCACAGGACGCGTGGCAGGGATTGGAAGACCACGTTAAAGAATGTGCTTCAGGAAACCCTTTGATACCACTCAAGGCTATTAGAGGTCATAGACATTTTGGAGGTAAAAAATAATTGTCAAATATTAAAACACAGTAGATGTATGACTCCCAAGTCTCAACTACGGTATTGCCCATGTTTGAAACTCCTTCATGTATTATTAGGCTGAGAAAGATTGCCACATTGTCACTTACCCACTCAGTACGACTATGAAGTCCATGACGTTCCAACCATTCCGCAGGTAGGAGCCTTTGTGGAAAACAAAGCCGAGGGCAACCAACTTTATCCCCGCCTCAAAGCAGAAGATCCCAACAAAGTACGGCTCCGTTACCTCCTACAGAATGTAATGCACAACAATATGATAAATAGCTTGGATTAGTGACACCCATCACAAAAAAAACACTTTTAAAAATATATAGTTTATATAGGCCTAGTGTATACAAACAAATATACAAATATACATTTCATAATAATCCCTCTACCACACAAACACATTTCACTATAAGGAAACAGTACATATTAATGATATAAACACATTAAATGTCCACATGTAAATGCCGGTCTTTACGCGTGCGTGCGTGCGTGTACAGCCATGCGTGAGCCATAAACAAGCAGAGAGCGAACTCACCAGCTTCTTGGCCATGGGAGTCTTATCCTCTCCAGGCAGGTGCTGTTCTAAAGCCAGAACCACACAGTTGGCGGTGATAGTGGCCAGTATCATGTACTCAAATGGTGTAAAGGCAGGCATGTTAAGGCTTTTGTCACATACTGAACACACGATAAGCACATACACACCCAGAGGAAAACAATCCTGCAGCAGAGAGCAACATGTGTTATTGAGCTATGTCTTCTACACAAGTAAGTGCCATGCAGATGCTTCCTTAGTACATTGTGGTCCACACACTTGCGAAATGGGATTTTAGTTGCATTTTTCAATCAAGAGCAAATGGTTCAACCTCTGCTCTCATTACAATGCTGATGTAAAGGTGGAGTTAGCAATTCTGTGTGCACTGGTCCCATTTAATGGGAGCACAGAGAATTGTGTGGACCGCATTACACAGCATTGCTCCAGCCTTGACAGTGTACGTCGGGGCAGAGCTTCTCAGAGAACCACCAATGGCAGGTGTTGCACTTGAGTTCAAATGAACATTCTCCACCATAATAAACACCTTTAAGTCTCTGCTGCTATAGCATGTATAATCCAATCATCTGGGTCTGGAAGATGTGGGATAGATTTTTTTAATTCAAAAAGTTAAAGAAAATTTGGAAAACACTTAAATGATTATAGCATACTTAAAACTGTGGACTGGAGGTTTTAACAGCAGTTCAATGTTTTAAAAAATGTACCTTTTGCTGTATTTTTCTCTGAAAATACCTATACCACCTAAAACCTGTGTATCAAATTGTATGTTGATTAACACATTTAGTATATCAATTATGTGCGTTTATTAAATTAAAGCATCAGCAAATAAGAAAACAAAATGCAGATAAATGGACAAATAAGTAACAGATGCATTATGGAACTGTTCATATTCTATCCTGTTGGAGATTGCAGTAACCATGGCAACCCGCTTTAAAATGTACTTTACTTAAGAAAAACAGTGATGACAGAAGAAAAAAAAGAGAGCATTCCTGTGTCACTCTTACCTGCAGAAGCTACATTCCTTGACAGTGAAACAAATCATTGAGGTTTGCTTTGTTATATTTGCTATATTATTCTTTTTGATACTATGTCTTTTAACTTTTATACATTTTTGGTGGATTGTCTTGTGTCTGCAAGCACGGTTGCACCATCATAGTATATGATGCTAGTGTAAATACAGTATATTGGAAACATGCTAAATGGCTGGAGTGTACAGTGTTGTTTACTACACGTGAATGCACATCTTCCAAATTGGACAGAGCTCCTGTGAGACAGCTGCTCCACTGGTATTCATTTTCCCTAAGTAAAAATGGTGTCACTAACTCTCAGAGCAAGGCTGAGATTTGGGCCTCTGGGAGTCAGGCCCAAATGGTCCAAATTACCCAAAATTAAATGCTGAAAAGAATACTTTACAAATGTCCTCCTTTCTTTCAAATTATCTCTTCATTTTAATTCCTCCCCTGGCACCAATAATTATGATAACTATTAATAATAGTTGACATTAGTGTCTCATATGCCATGGTGGTTCTGGCTACTAGTTGCATTTATGTATGACTGGTTCAATACTTCTTAATTTAATGAATTTATATCTGTGAAAGTGTAACAACTATCAATGCTAACTGATATAAATCTGTACTTTTTTCTGTCAATCTTGGCTGCAATATGCAAATGTTTTCGCGTATCTCAATACACTTGTTTTAGTTTCTAATAGCCACTGCTGTGCTATTGGCTAGCTCTCTCATGATATAAGAAGAGCCAACTTGTTTGGTTCTCAGTTATGAGTGTGACCAGCTAGTCTTGACCAGCAGATCAACTCCCACATCTCCACGGAGGCTGTGGTTAGGTAACAGTAAGAGTGGTTGTCTGTAAGACACTGACAAATAGATAGAAGTTATTAAACAATCATTATAGTGTCTAAACCACAGCAACCCAAATAGCCTCATTTTTATAAGGTGATCAATACAAAACTCAATAACATAATAACGTTTTAACAAAACAATAAAACAAAATGAAGCCTAGTATATGTTAAGAAGTTAACCAAGCAAAATTTAGTGTTACCATTGCTATTTTCAGATAAAATTATATGTATTGATTTATTACAATTATTAGATTGTATTTCAACTGAACACCAGTTGGGAAAATAAGGTAACATAAACAAGTTATTTAGTGGACAATATTGTCTACAATATATGACAGGCTTGTGTGAATTTCTCTATTCATTCAATATGACATTTATGCCTATATAGTCTTATGTTGATAAAGCTCAGAAAAACAGAAATGGATAGCCACTGCAACAGTGGAAACAGCTCAACTAAGTGTGGTCTGTTTGTACTGACACCTACTCATGGCCAAGTTCATATTCCAATGAGCACTGAAGCAAAATAGACGTGCCCACATGCCACCCCCACAGTTAGAACAGCCGCCTCCAGACAAAACAAAACAGACAAAAGCTTTCTTTGGATCTGTAAACTTGAAATTCTGTCTATAAAGCTCTGCATTGATTTATAATTTAGAGAAACAGTTTTGTCCAAAAACGGCATATAAAAACCACTGCCCTAAATTAATGAAACACAGACAGCTGCATATAAACTATATAGATTAACAAGCATGACAAGCTGCCATATTGTGACATAATATCTCAATCGTTTAACTGACTCATAATGATACAAATGTGTTATTGTGCAAATTCTGTACATAAAGTAACACCACCTTTTGTGTGTGCTGTGGTGCTGAATTGGGGAGGGACAACATGTGATTCCAAACCAAAACTTCTTAACAAGTAGCTACACAAAGAATATACACACAATAAAAAGATAATGTGACAACATTGCTTGTGGAAGGAAGGATATGGCCATTCAATGACTCTCCTGGCGTATTTCCTAATGATGTTATCCTCTGCGAATATAAACAGAGACCTGTTGACAGTGAGACAGTTCTGGCGGTGAGGGACTGGATTGTACATAGCCATGGTTCGAGCCCTCTGTGCTTTGGCTTGTTTCATAGACGCCGACATCCCCCCGGACGCCGTGTCCTGCCCGTCTCCAGCGCGCTCCCCGTCCCCATCTCCAGAATCCACCGTGCTCGGAGCAGATTCGTCCCCAAAACGAGCCATTCTAAAATAAAACAAAAATGGGGACACCGCTGTCTTAACGTTTTTCCCAAGTGAGTAAACTATTAGAAACCTACAGTAGATGGTCCACCTTCAATCTTCGGAGCGCCGTGTTGTTTAGGCACCACGATACGTCCAAAACTTGCAGTATCCTATATCACTCCATATCCATAAGTGCGCTACAAACGCAATAATTCAGTAGAAGAAAGCACACAACGCCGAGGAAGAGCGAAAGCAATATCCAGCTACTTGAATTCGGTTACACACAAGGAACAATCTGCATCTTTGTCATCCCATCTGTTCGTATCGTTAAACCAACGCACTAAAACGACCCTCAACAGGTTTTAATATGTGCTATATTGATCGCCTGCATGGCGAGGAATAAGATCCGCCGACTTTACTTGTCAATTTTCTGTTAAAGCATGGTTCAGGTTCTGCTAGCCTAATATGGAAGCGAATTCAATAAAAACCACTGTGTGAATAGAAAGATTTGAACATCTAAGATGTCCTCAAAGTTCGAAGGCGATCTCCTTGACCCAGAAAACTTGGCAAACACAAGATGATCTCGTTTAACATGCAACTCATTTGAGGAAACAACTCTATAAATAGGTTGAAATCAAAATGTTCAGCCAATAAAGTGCATCGAAGTAATTGTCTCTAAACAGATGGATCTGACAGTACCCGCGTGTGTTTCAATGTAGCACCTGGTGAAACACGATCGCGCATCGCCACACGTCGGCACCCCCTCCCACAATATTACATGATGATGCCAGTTTTATATTAATCTGAATGAAAAGGGGTAAGAGGTAATATATTTTGTTGCCATGGTAATTCGTCTATTTCTATGAGTAATATGCACCTATGCAGCTAATATTAAACAGAAATAGCTTCTGGTTGGCCTAACAGCATATTTATGATTTTAAACAGGGAATTTTAACAGAAATATTGGAAATACAGAAAGAGTGGAACAACATATCATCCATATATAATTATATGTAGAAATAAAAAAATAACCCACATTATCCTGGGCATTATGTGTTTATATTATATCTAAATGCTGTTACAGAGGACAAATGCTGATATAAATTGAGCTTAAGACATACTTGCACTCTTAAAACAAGGTCATTGTGCTAATATTGGAGTAAAGTCTGGTTTAAAAATAGGCCGAGAAATAGATCTCAGTTTTTCTTTTTTCTTTTTTTGGGATATGAAAACGAAACAGGGTCTTTTACACATTGAGAGAGGAAAGCGAGACCTCATTACACATGCGGGCTCTCGACCCATCTGTTGCCATGCTCATTTCTCATTTTGGAATGAGATTCATGTTAACAATGACCACTAGATTCCAGTCGGATAGTGTTCAAATACAGCTACTGTAACATCCCTCAGTGATGCTAAACTATACTGTAGCAGCAGGTTGTGCACATTTACTGCATATGGGCTTTGGCATAGATGGTGACAGCATGCTGACACAGTTATCAGTGGATGACACAAATCTGTCTAAAGCAATATCAATTACTTGTCCTCATAATGTGCCCAATATACAAAATACAGTCAGTTAGTATTTCAGTGCAACATTAATGCCTGAACATCTTAAGAAAAGCACACTTTAATATGAATCTGACCCTAATTCTACAACGTGTTTTGAGCTACACCCACAGTAGGCCTATGAGATGCAGAAAGCAGGACAACAAACTGCTGTTGTGGGCTAAATAACAACAAGAGTATAGTAGGGACTTGCATATGCTCACTGTGGCTGATTGTATAGGTTATTGTAGAGGAACAGCAAAATCAGATTCACAGCAGCACATCATGGTACATGTGTGAAACACATTCATCTTGCCTCCTCCCAAATTTGTCACTACAAATATTACAGTTTTTATCTATTACTCTCTGTGTCTCTCTCTCTCATCATTCCTCTCTCACTCTTTTTGCAGTTGTTTCCATAGCGACATAGCTCTCTTGAATCTCTGTTCTTTTCATCCTGCCAACAAAAGCCATGTTGCACAATAGAACGACCTCTTCCTACATAAACTGTCCGCCCCCCCCCCCCCCACACACACACACACACACACATACACACACACTCCCTCAGAGTATGAGTATACTTTTTCTCGTAAACCCGGTCAAGGTTTTACATTCACTCTCTCTGGGCACATAGAAGCACTGGACTGTATCAACCAGAACTATTTAAAAAGAAATGTAACAACCATGATTTTATTTTATGGCCCTTTTTGTTTGTTTTGTGAAGCTTGGTGTTACAGCCTCTGAAGATTTTCAATTTGAGTTGAGTCTACCACTCAGCTGAGGCGAGCAACAGCGTTTCAGAGGGTCAGACAGAGGAAGTGGACTTACTGGTGACAGGCTCCATAAGTTAAAGTGTTAATGGGCATACTTAGAGCCATAACCGAAGAACATTTATATAATTGCACAGAGGCTTTCACCCCAACAATAATTGGAGTGGTTTTAGCATTTTATTTTTCTCTCCGTTTCCTAGCAACAGACTCTGGTACTGAGTTGTGTCAGTTTGATCTTACCAATAACTGGTGGTTATGTAAACACAGATTGGTGTGACCCTGTAATTTTACATTTTGATTTAAACATTATTTCAACCATGCAATTAAGTAATAAATAAAATGCACATTTACACGTATTTATATCTCAACGGTGAAATGACAGAAGAGGATAAATGCCAAAACAGAAAAAATATTATAATTTTTCAGACTTTCAGACAAACCAATTATAGGCATTGCTTTAATATTTTCCTGAACTTTCAAATAGGCTAATCATATTACAAATGACATTCATATATCTTTAAAAGAAGCACATTAAAAAAAACAATAGCCTATTATTAGGATTATGCTGCTTCAACTGTTTGAATCTCAGCAGCATATAGATTGATTCTGTAACGCCCCCTAATGGACATATTGCCACAATGCACATTGTGCGCTTAAGCTCTGGTTTAGCTCGCCACAGATACACAATAACTAATAATTCGTCACAGCTAAATGCTGCACACAATAACCATGGGCTCATGTGTATGCAGAATGTATACTGTAGTGTGCAGGTATCTACTTGTTATTAAAACCACACACGTTTTACACCTTAGCAAAAAACATGAGCTGGATGCACTTTCATTGAACATAATGCAAAAGTGAAATGTGAATGCATGCGTGTAGGTGGTGTGGACCTACTAGAGGCCTATCAGGGAGCTGAAAAGACTGAGAGTCTCTTACAGAAGCTCTTTCAGAGGATAATAGCAGCAGAGGAGAGAGGGGTGGTTGGGGGGCGGCGGGGGGGGGGGTGTCGTGTTAGGCAAGCTGAGGTAAAGGGTTTTACTGCCGCCGGAATAGTTTTATAAAGCAGATAATCAAGACAGTGTGGCTTAGGGGTTGAAGGCAGACAAGGAAGGCAGGAATACAGGAAACATCATTCACGTGCAAGATAATCACAATGACAAGTGACTGGAGAAAACACAATGGTTTTAATACACTGGTAGACAAGACAGGAGAGACAGACCATTGGTTAACAACGAGGGGCAGGTGAAACATGTACGGCATGATTAACAAAGACACAGCTAACGAGACTAGGAAATAGGACAGGGAGTGACCATGACCAGAGATGGAAGCACTGATGACTATGTCTATGACCTCTAACTGAACCGCATAGCCAATGTATTTACAAAGGGACCAACATGAAAACAATGGGAATGGAATCAATGGTCATGGCAGAGGAATTAGAAAGCGTTATGCGATGAAAACATAAAAAATCTGACTGAGAATACTCTACGTTGTGACGTTGAAGTACTGCCATTGTGTGCTCTAGAAATAGGCAAGTATAATGACTCAAAGACAATCTACAGAATGACCTTGCAGGAGCCGTTTACCCGTTGATCTACTTTGAAAGTTGCAGGCAGCCCTACATGTCTAACACTGGCAAGACCAAAGCACTAGCCAACCGACAAAGCTAGCCTACGGTTAGCCATGTGTGGGCTTTGCATTTACACCTCCCCACGATGTGAGAGGAAACCCATTGTGATCCCAATGCGTGCTGTGTGCAGACACGCCCCTCTACACGTCAGCAGAGATCATGTTACTCGCACGGTGCTAATGAGAGCATATGTGAGCATGAAATAGAGATGGAACGACTTGTACTGCCTTTTAGTAGTGTTAATCCAAACCTAGCATGGATGCTATTTCCTCTGCCTCACCGTGCCAGTTAAAAGACACACACACACACACACAGGCGGTGTTTGAACTCAACTCACTCCCACTCTTTTCGGCGGGCCTGCGGGGTGCTCTGTATCTTGTGCGCCTGGTGAGCCATGATGACGTCTTTCTGTTCCACGAGGCCCCCCCGCCTCCGCTGCATGCTATGGGGGCTCACGGACCCCGAACCGGCCTCCGACGAGTCATCGTCCCGGCCGGAGGGCGCGTCAAAGCTAGCCGCCCGCGGGGGCAGCTCCAGGTACTCGGAGCTCCGGGGCACCTGCAGCGAGCAGGACCGTGCCCCCGGAGCCAGGCTCGGACGTGGGGAGCCGGGGGGACCGTGCGTCCTCCACGCCTCCGGCTCTGGGAGGGACAGCGATGAACGGGTGTTCGTCCCCACCCCACCACCAGGGGGCCCTGGACCAAAACTGGTTAGCCCCGTGGGTCTCTGGGAGAGGGACTGGTCTGAGGTGGCGAGCATCGCTGGATAGATGGCTGCTGGGTAGGCTCGGCTGCCTGCTGGATGTCATTTCCACCATAGCGCTATAGGGAAGAAGAGTGTTCATGTTCAGTTGGAAGTAAGAGGAAATGGTGAGGAATACTTAGGTCTCCTGGGAAAGGGCGCAGCTGTTTTGAATTCATTTGGCTGATTAGATCTTATCTGGCTGAAGTTGGTCACATATTACCAAACGTAAAGATGGTATCTGCTGTCCCGCTCTAACAGGTGCAACCAAACCCACATAGGAGAGTCAGGGAGATGTCAATCAAACGGGGTCTGTGCACGCCCAGACAAGACCTGAGAAGACGTCTGATCAACAAAATTAACTCAAAACATCTGTGCAGGTTTCTCAGGGATGTAGATAGAGTATACACACACAGTGTGTGTATGTATGTATGTATGTATGTATGTATGTATGTATGTATG
>JAODLL010001176.1:0-13385 GCA_026546735.1 Forbesichthys agassizii | reverse complement strand
TTTTTGGCTTGCCTTGTAAGAGCGTCTACTCTCTGCCTGGGAGATCGGAGTTCGATTCCCGGAGGGGGACGGACGATGTCCGTCACACGGGCGGGCCGTGTAGAATGCCTTAAAGGGCCGCATCCGGCCCCTGGACCTGACTTTGCACAGGTCTGGCCTAGACCTTATCTAACCTTGGTGCTTGCTGCTGGCTCAGGATTTTCACCTCACATCCTTGGAGAAGATTTAGAGAATGCTGATGGGAATAGGCACTCAACGATTGTCACCAGAACGCACACTCTGCCTTAAGTGGTGTATTTGTAATGCAGCAGTAGGCACTTACAGGCTGCCAGCCACAGGGAGACAATGTATTAATGTGGGCCCCCAGGCCCAGAGAACAGGGTAATTGGGTTTGCATGCAGGGCATGCCATTGCCGAAACAAAGGCCACCTTCCGGCCATGCTGTTGTGGACAGAGAGACAAATTCCTACTGATCACTTGTCTGATTCACTGGAAAGGCTTATTGAATTACTGGAAGGTTCTTTGGTTTTGTTTTTGAGAGGGCCTGCAGATTGTACAATGAGGTGAAGGCCTTGTGCTTGTGTAATTGTACTCCTCCTCTAATTAGCTGTCTTGCAATTCATCTCTCACATATTACTTTCTCACACTGGCTGCCCCTCTGCCACTCTCTCAGGGATTGTCAACCGAGCAAGTGGCTGCATGACTGTCTCTCCTTAAATGGCATAATTACTGTGCTCTGATTCCTCCTTTAGTTTTTCTTTTTGCTGCCACCACTCCACACAGCCTGAAGTGGCTTGCCTTGACAACTTTTCCATATTCTTTCTTAACCTTTCTTAACCTGCCTGTCTCTGTTGCTCCTTCTATTACCGAAGGGCCTTGTTAAAGGTACATTCCTCATTTACCATATTTTCCCGACTATTTACTGCACCGTATATTAACCACAGGTCAGTATTTTATGTAATTTTTAGAACTAAACTTGTCTATTAACCGCACCCGTGTATTAATTGCAATTTATTAAATGTTACGTCATCGGGTTGGAGGGATTTTTATGTTAAAAAAACCCACCTTAATATACCGGTATTTGCTGGCTAGGCTACATAAATTATGGTAGGTTACTATTGTTTGCTACTGTGTTATTAACAAGCCAAGTCGCCAACAAACAGTAGGGCTATAAAAAATTAAAGTGAACATACTCAAGTTATGTGTATTTTGTGCAGCTTCCTACTCAAAGTCTATACTACTGCCAGAGGGATTTGCCTGGATTTCACTCAAAAAAGGCCAAATCATTTTCCTTTTCTGTTCTTCGTTTATTTTCAAGTTCAGTTCTGGTTGCTAGCGGTGGCCAGGTAGTAGGAATATCCATTTAGGTAATAGTAGGTAATGAAAAAACACACACACACAAAATCATGTTAATTTTCTGTTCATAATTTATTTTAAAATTCAGTTCAGTTTGCCACCGACCCAGTATCGTAGCGGTACCAGGCATTTAGTCAGTAGGCTATCGGCAGTTAAAAAACAATGGCGAGGTGTTTAGAGAAGAAGAGAAGAGAAGCATAATCTCGCCAAAAAGTATAGATAGCTTTTTCTCAAAAGAATGGTAAGTAGCCTAACTGTATGCTTTGTAGCAATAATATAAGGATTTGTTTGTGGGCCATCATGGAAACCCATGGAAAATATTTGGAGTAGGGCTGAACGATTTTTTTTTTCTCAAATCGATCTTTAGTTCAATATTCAATGCGTAATAGACTTAAAATGTGATGGTAGAGCATTACTACATGAGTTAATGAGACCAAAAGTTGAATTGCTCTATATCCTAATGCAAAAATGAGAACTATAGCAATTAGCACAAATGGCTGTTACATGTCAATACTTTTTTTTTTTAATAAGATAAGCCCAGTGTTGGGCAGTAGCTTCGCTACAAGTCCCTGAGACTTTGATTCAGGGGATTGAGGGGGAAGAAGGAATGCAGGATGTTTGCGTCGCACTCACTACGTTCAGAAGGTAAATCTCAATCAATGATTGATATGTCATCACATTATTGTTGAAACTAGAACGCGCATAATGTTGTCGAGCACACGCACACACACGTACACCCGCACACAAACACACGTTGAGCATGCAGAGGTGGAATGTCGACAAGAAACACGTAATGCGATCCAAATGATTTCGTTTTCGAAGACGTTGTTATATTCACAATTTGATATTGGAATAACATTGTTCATCTGACTGAAAATAGTAAGTTACATGTGTTTTATACGAGTCTTATTAATAAACCCGACGCTGGCTGCCTTCTTCCTTGCAGGTATAGGCTTATCTCCAGCGCTCTCCCAGCGGCAACCCCTGCACGCTGAAAAGGTTTTGTCAAGTTTATGACGCCGTTTATTAAAACCTGTCACAATCTGAACCTGCCGGTCAATCTTGAAAACAAAGACGGTAATCTGAATCGCCAAGAAAATGCTATTACAGCGCGCAAGCATAAGTCTAAACATTACATTATGGCTACCTGATCAGTGACTCGGGGGCATATTATTTTTATTTATCTGCTGCTTATAAAGCGAACTCTTTCGTTCTCTGCCGTCTTAAACAAATAATTACTCAACATTTGTTTCTCCATGTTGAAATGATAATGGCGAAGGAAATTTAAGCAATACCACGAATGCTTTTCTTTTCCTTGTAAATATTTGTTTTGTTTTGACCACTATTTTACCAGGCAAGTTGACTGAGGTAACGGCCTGGTGGGTGTATGCTATATGCAGTCACCTTGAGGTGACCTAATTTGGAGTGCGATTGAATCAAGAACATGCGGCTGGCGGTCTCCGATACAATCTTATATAATATATAAACCTTTGAGGTGGCGGCGTGGCATATTGTCGTAAAATTATACAAATGTTTAATCACGTTTCACAATTTATTGGACAGCCTAAAGTTTTTTTTTTTTTAAAGTGTAAGAAAATGCACAAGTTACAAGCAATAAATCAATCAATCAATCAATCTTTATTTATATAGCACTTTTCATACAAATTCATGTAACACAAAGGGCGCCACACTACAGCGTCATTAAAAACAATACAAAATGAGTAAAAACAATACAATATATATATTAAAAAATAAAGTAAAAAAAAAGTAATACCACCACTGCTGTTACACTCATCATCTCAACCCATCATCTCAAGATATTGACAGAACGAGCCTACACACCAACATACCCCAGACCCCCAAGGACGTGGCACCAGGAGTGCATCACCGAACACAGGCACTAGGCAGGTGACTGAATGGACCAGCTCTTCCCAGCTAAACCCCCAGGCACTGCAGGGCCAGGGCACACACCCACCAATAATCCAGCCAAGTATATCATATTAATCACATATGTTGTCTTAATTCATAAGTAAAGTAGGATAGGTTAATTTAGAGACTGTTAATACATCTATATTTTGGTTCATCTACATGGTTTGTTTACTGTTCTTTTCTCATGGTTACCTCAAAACCAGAGTCATCGCTTCTATGATTCTGCAGTATATTTGTTTTTCACATGAGAGGCGGGCAGGACGGAGAGCGGGATGTCAATTCCCATGTGAAAAGATTGTCAGATTGTCCTACTACCATAGCAAAAAATGATAGTTTTGAATGTATAATTAATTTAGCTGGATTACCTTAAAAATAATAATAATAATAGCACAATGAGAGAGAAAAAAATGTAACCCTTTGTATAGACTGCACCCGAGTATTAGCCGCAGAGCTGCCGACAGTTTGCAAAATCTATGTATTAACCGCGGTTAATAGCCGCGAAATTAGGGTACCCCCTCTGAACTCTAAATTTCCTCTCCAGCTCATTATTTGTTTTGGAACACCTCTGTGCACGTGGCTGTATATGATGGGTGGAAGTAATACAAATTAGCTGATGAAATTGGGGTATTAAATGCATGCAAATTTAAAAATAACAAATAAATTATCAAGTGATTTGATCATTTGCTTTAATTACAATTGTTGTTACTTCCACTTTATTGATTACAATTAACACATTTTATAAATTTTTGCAGTAAGTTTAACTTTTCTAATGTTTATTTTTACATTCGTATTTAATACAATTATATATATTTTATTTAATGTGGTCAATTTATATGTGGCTTATCTCCTGATAGTTGACATTGTTGTCATGGCAATGTAAATTTCCCTTTAAACCTTAGAGGGCAGTGTCAAGTATAGAGGGAAGTAGGACAGTTTATTCAAAACAAACTTTGATTTTGTAGAAACTTAGTAGACAGTCCTACTACTACTTATGATGTGTTACATTATCACATTGACTGGCTTTTTTTGTTTGTCGACAACGTACCATCAAGCGGTTTGGAAATGCGTTGGGATTTAAAAAATATAGCATGATGTTCAAAGGAACAGAAATCACCTATGTTAATGTTTCTAGAGTTTAAGACATCAGAAATATATAAGCAGTCCTAGGGCTGTACGATTATGCAAAAATGCTAATCACGATTATTTTGATCAATATTGAGATCACGATTATTTATCACAATTATTCATTGATTTTATGAACAATGTATTTTTATTACACTCACATTATTAACAGACCACAGAAATCCCTTCCATCTTGTCCTACATTCCTGCTAATGTACAAATATTAGCTTCAAAATAAGACCGTTCCTTAAATCAGTGGTTTCAGTGGAAGTATGTGGCTTTGTGTGGCCTGCTCGGGGCTCCGAGGAAGTACCACCGGGACCTCCGTGACTCGGTGCCCACACAAGAGTGCTCCTAGGGTGGGTAAACATTCATCGAGATCCCGGTCAGTGCTCCGGAGGTATCAATAAGCGAAAGGCAAAAAAGCATTCAAATGCATTGTAGTAAATTACAGCATACACACGTGAATGTTTGCAACGCAAATATGCGACGTATCCTACATATTGTATTCGCTTCAAGGCTGATTTTGTCTTGCTTTCGCCAGGCGATTATGTTTATCAACAAACCATTGATGTCACATGACAATAGCGGAACTGTTTACTTTTTACTCAGCCAGTAAGATGGAAACTATGGCTGGAAAGTTCGAAGACATTGTTGCATACCTTACGGTACTGTTTTTTGTGAGTGTAGTAGTCGCTTTCCGCCTGGAATGCAAAGTACCCTTGCTGTTTTTCTTTTCGTCGAGTGGAGGCAGAGCTGCAGCTACACTTACATGGTACCGTCGCGTCCAGGTTGGATATCTGGTACCTACGGTACTGTACAAAAATGAGTACCGTCATGTTTTCAGAATTTTGGACTTTGTATCGGTTCTCGTTACATCCACTATTACTTTTCTACTTTGACTGCTGCCTCGCAACATCCAGGAAGGTTTTGTGCATCCACATGCTGTTGTTCCACACGGTGCTCGCGAAGCCAAATCGGCTGCTGTTGTTGGGTGACTAGGAAGCGCTTGATTTGGTACATAGCAGAGTTTTCTATGAGCACAGCATGTATCTTAAACATCAATATCGATCGACCTTGTTAATTTAATCGTTGAAGCCAAAATCGTAATCGAGAATGATATTCAATTAATTGTGCAGCCCTAAGCAGTCCCCCACCTTATTTCCATTCCTAGTGGAATGCTCAAACTATAACATGGAAGGGATGTCTCAATAAGGACAGCAGGTCCGTCACTATATAACCAGGTTTATTTTAAAAACATGCAGTCAATTTCATGTTGAGATATTTTTGTTAATAACAAAAGTCTTATTGCTAAGTGGACGTATATTCAGAATTGCCATATCAATGTTTTCTTATTCAGTCTCTCTTAGTGCAGGAAGTTGAAAATTTGTGGGATGGAGATCAGATTATTTGCATTTATACCATTAGTAATACAGCTAAAATTATGGTTAGAGGATCTCACATTTTGCCTGATGTTAACTGATGTGATAAGACTGAAAACAGATGTCTGGACTGGGAAGATTTCGTGAATTTTTGTTCAGTGTTCCATGCCCCTTATACTGACCATGACAGACGTAAGTGAAGTAACTACACAAAGTTACTAATTTAACTGACTTTGTTTTATTGGAATGGATTATGTGATTACCTTGTAGGGGGCGAGGACTTTCTCAATGATAGTGTGTAATATGGCAAAATCCATGTTTCCAGAAAGAGAATATGCACCAGTGTGATTTGGAAGTCCATATCTCAAAGTATTCACTATGATTCCAAAAAAGGTTGAAATTGTCAATGAAGTGTATTCCAAGGGTTGTGCTTTCTGACTTCCAGTTGTGTAGAGAGAAAATCAGAGTGAAGCGTCTATAGTGATATCAATCATGAAAATTGCAATATTGATATTAATTTTGATATTTATTAACGTAAGTAAAAACACAAAGATTATGGGAAAATACAATATATGTTTGTATTTTCCCACTAAACATATATAAAACATAGATTCAAATGATTTAAGTTGACTTCAACCATTAACAACATTTAAAATCATTCATATTTTTGAATAGTTGGAATTAATAGTAAAAACACATAAATAAGCACATTTAATACAGAATAACAACAATGAAACCCTTTACTGCAGATATTTTCCCCATGCCACTAGCTACAGTCTGCAGAAACATCCACAATGTTGTGGAGGAAATGATGACCATCCTCTACAGAGCTATTCATTTCACAATTTTCCTCCATCACCAGAGAGGTTAAGGTGGTGGGGGCCAGGTTTTGTGGCCTGTGGTAATTGTAAATGCCTTGTAATGAGGCATTCCTCTGTGCCATGGGTGCCATCGATTGGTTCCACGTCAGGATCCTTTCTCCTGCAGAGCCACAGAAAATGTATCCCTTCAGTGCTACTACTGCAGGGCACCTGTGATGCCACGGCTACATTTCTGGATGTGTACATTGGCAATACAGGGTCCGTACTTTATGCCCTTGTCCTAAAGAGGTTGCCCATGCATGTACCTGTATGCCCAGCTGAAGGCTCTCTTTACAGGTTGGAGGACACCTGTGCTTGCAGTATCCTGTTGCGATTATGATGCCGACTGCGAGCCTGTAGAAAGTACACATTTTATACGTGAATTTTTATTAACAGGCCAAGTTGAAGCATATTTTTGGGATATTGAAAACATACTACCAATATATTTTCATGAGGGCCCTGGCGATCCGCCCTTTGTTTGCCCCAAAGGGTGATTGGTGCCTGCTGCTTGTCGCATCCCCCACATCATTTGTGTGGCAACAGGTAATAAGCCTGGCAGAGGAGGAAGAAGGCCCTGGCCAAGATGACAGCGAGAACGCCAAGCTTTGTAAATGTATTTCTGATTAACTTTTCTGGTGCCGCTGACCTTACAAAGCACAATCAATGAGATATCAGCTGTATGTGACTGAAAGTAACAGCAGTCATGTTTTTATAATTTTGAAAACATTTATAACATCAGTTCAAGCAAATAATTCCATCAAAAGTACAAAGACAAGACTCTTTACATATTTTTGAAAATATAAAACTTTTCACATTAAGTTGCTCTCAAGCAAACCGATTTACCTTTAACAGATTTTAGGCTATCTGACTTACCCTTAAAGATTGTGTAAAGCAGACATGCATTTGTGTTTTGAGTTTGTCACACCACAGAAAAAGGTAATATTAACCTAACCACCCAGCCAAATTTGGATTAATAAAAAAGTTAAGTATATAAAATTACGTTTCAAAAGCGTGAAAATATAACCATCATTATCTGTTGTCAAGCGTTGGGGGTGTGTCAACAGAAGGCGCTGTAACCACACCCATTGTGTGTTCTTTGGTACTCCATACCGGAACTCCATACCGCTGTGTTGTACCAAAAAGGTATCCTCAGCCGAATATTGATTGGAAAATGTCTACGTACATTTTATGAGTTGCGTTTTCACCTGAAATAGATGGATACTGGTAAAAGAGATTAGATTAGTTATAATATAGGGCTGATTTCTGCCCACAAGAGCATAGGCTGTGTGTACTCTTGTGGGCAGAAATTTCAGAAATTCAGAAATTGCCGAAAAATCTGAAGTTTTTAGCAAAGCACTTTTTAGCAGATTACTTTTTAGCAAATGTCGTGAGACGCTGTTTTTGTCAAGTTAAACCAGCCTACAGCTTGTTGGATTTGATTTTTTTGTTTGGATATGTGGTTTATATTTTCTTTTGGAAAGGGATTGGACTACATAAAGACAGTTGGATTATTTGGATGCTGATTTGAACACGAGAATGTCGACTGGATTTGGCCTCCGGGTGTTAGCAGGTAGGCTAGGCTCCTAAACCAGTAGCTTTAAAATAATGCACATTGACTCTGAACCACATTGTGTGCTTATTTCTGCAATGAAGGCATAGCTGTAGGCTGTAAAAGGACAGGTGATTTGGATATGGAATTGTAGGCTGTTGAAGGACAGTGTATTTAGTAGTGTAATAACTTGCATTGGAGCAGAATAAATACTGAGCTGATTCAAACACTCTACGCTTTTATATCCTTGTGGTGTTACGGGGAGGGGTAAGTAAATTGGCTGACCATCTACGTATCTAGTCCCATATTTCTGGCCCTCCCAAAATATCATGAACAGAGAAATTATGAAATACAGTTTAACAGTCTAACTCTACAATACAATACTACATAGTTAACGGTGTTTTCATGTTTGAAGGAATGTATTTAACAAAGTATTTTCTTTACACAATCTTGTAAAAGATTTAGTCTGAGATCATTGAACATTGCCCAGTAGATGGACCCATAACTAATAATATTGTACATTTCACCATTACAGAGCCAGCAGCAAATCCCAAAAAAACTTGCCTGCTATGAACGCTTGATAGCCAGTGATGTATGATGGATGTCCCACTACTGTACTTTTAGCTGGAGCTCACATCTCCGGAAACATCTAAGCAAATTTTAAACTAGACTCCAGCTTGATAAATCAACCACAGATTTGAAGTTAAAACAACTAGTCTAGTCTGAGAAATAGGTTCCCATGTACCCGAATGGAACTTGTTTTTACCTTGTTTTTTAGGACCCAAATTTTGTCTAGTTAAGAATTTCTTATGTTGCCAATGGCCCATGGTGGTTTTTGGCGGATCCTTGAGGCAGCTATGACCTTGAGACCACAGCTCTCCGTCGCAGCTTCAGCAATGGAAGTTTTGAACATTGCCCACTCAGGTTCAATGTCCCCAACCTCCACAGGCATGCCAGGGAAGCTCCACCGGAGGTGTGAGTTAAAGATCTTACGGACTCCTATACACAGATGAGACAAAGATCAACTTGTACCAGAGTGATGAAGAGTATGGAGAAGGAAAGGAACTGCTCATGATCCAAAGCATACCACCTCATCAGAGAAGCATGGTGGTGGTAGTAGTGTCATGGCGTGGGCATGTATGGCTGTTCATATCTGTTCATATTCAGCCAAATGCTTCAGAACTTATTAGACGGCACTTCACAGTGCAGATGGACAATGACCCGAAGCATACTGCGAAAGCAACCAAAGAGTTTTTTAAGGGAAAGAAGTGGAATGTTATTCAATGGCCAAATCGATCACCTGACATGAATCCGATTGAGCATGCATTTCACTTGCTGAAGACAAAACTGAAGGGAAAATGCCCCAAAAACAAGCAGGAACTCAAGACCGTTGCAATAGAGGCCTGGCAGAACATCACCAGAGATGAACCCCAGCATCTGGTGATGTCTATGCGTTCCAGACTTCAGGCTGCCCAGGATTTGCAACCAAGTATTAAAAAGTGAAAGATTGATTTGTGATTGCTAATCTGTCCCATTACTTTTGGTCCCATAAAAAGTGGGAGGCACATATACAAACTGTGGTAATTCCTATACCGTTCACCTGATTTGGATGTAAATACCCTAAAATTAAAGATGAAAGTCTGCAGTTAAAGCACATCTTGTTCGTTTCATTTCAAATCCATTGTGGTGGTGTATAGAGCCAAAAATATTAGAATTGTGTCGATGTGTCAATATTTATGGACCTGACTGTGGTAATTTACTTTATCGCGTGTAGAACATGACGCTATACATCGAGGATGTTCGATGTATTGCCCACCTCTATTTCAGAGTATGATGCTCAGTCATCTTGTGCAAATGTACTGCTGAAACACAACAATCTAAAGCAGAAAAACACAACTTTGTTGCTGTTGCCATGTAAATGTTGTTCAACCCCCACATTCATTGAACATAGCAAACGTTCCACCATCTTGGACACAGGGAAGGTTTACTCCATTCCATCCTGTCTCGCTAATAAAAATACAGCCAATGACAACCATCAAACCACAGTTACCACACCCACATCTTTGCTGTTGATTGAGGATGCCTGAGCGCAGTGATCTAGCATTTGTGGCTTACGCATGTCCAATTGACGGTATCTACATTTAATCCACAGGAATCCATGTTCGCAAAATAACCTTTATTTGCATTTGAATTTAAGACATGCAATATTCACTGTAAGAAATAATATGGAAAAACATAGGACACTGTAAGAAAACCGTTTTTCTCCAGGCTAGAAAATTATCAAGCTCCATTAACTTTTGCTCCTATACAGATCCACCCAAAAAACTGGCACATGTGCCTCTCTTAAAGCGACAGTACACAATACTGCTGAATTCAACTCTAATTCAAGTCTAATAGAACATTAATCTCAATCAGTTTAGGTCAAACAAATAATAATTATTACATCTGATATTTTCACAATTTGAATCATCATTATACAATAATAATAAAATATGATCTATCTCACCTCATAGGTCAAAGTTCATCAGTGTTGAATTCTAGATGACATGAAAAAACAAAATAGCTTTGCAACAGGAAGCAAATGTTTTATTTGCTCCTTTGTTTGTATAATGGAAGTGAACGGGAGGCGAGTATTGCCTGTTGTTAATTTTGCGTATATGTGACTGTACTGTCATCATACTTAGGTTGCAAAACTGCGTGCAAGGTATGTAGGCCTACGTCACCATTGTTTGTACACAGTAGGTGCAGGGTTTATTGCACTTATTGTGCACACTTGCACGCGGCCGGCTGAACTAGGCTTGCCTAGTTTTTACTTTTTACTTTCACCCTTCACCCATAGCTGTAAGGGATTCATAGCTGTTAGAGAAAACATAATTACTGTAGGAGAGTGTGAGTTTCAAACAATTTTTTGTAAATACTATTTCAACCACAAGTGAAATTCTAGATCTGAACTGAAGTGTTATATTGTAAGATGTTACTTCTCTGTCTGCTGCTGATTAATTAGACAAAAGGTGTATTTTATGGTTCAGTGGGTTTAATGGAATCCAGCATTTAGCTTGCTTGTTGACAACTCTTTCTCTCCTATGCGCTTAGATGCCCCTTAACCACAGTTGCACTCTATTGATTGGCAGAATAATTATGGATTTGTTCAACCACAGGTGAAGTAGAATTAGGGAGTAGGAGAGATGAAGCAAGCCTTTATACCGTTTTTCTTTCTAATGAGTGCAGCATTAATCTGAATCTTAGCCATGATACACCTATTGTACCACTCAGACATGTAGATAACACAAGTGTACATCATGGAGGCTCCAGTTTCCAAAAATGTGCATAAGCAGTGAAGCGATAATTGACAAATCCTTAAAATTGGAATTAAGGGCTGGGTTATTAATGCACTCAGTTGACATTAAAATCCGTTGCTTCAGCATCACCATTTACGTGTTTTTTATAGGCTTAGGGTCATTCACCACACAATTTCATCTTGCACATCTGGTCAAAACACCCAGCTGTGTTGCTATTTTAGCCTCTGACTTTTCAAAAATAACTCTACAAGCCCTTCACCTCTAGGCCTGGAAAGAATTAGGAATCTCCCTCAGGTAAGCCCAGTTCCCACCCCTCCCTATTTACTTTGCTCTACATTCTCTAGGAAAACAAGGGCTTCTCCTGCACTCAAAATAAAGCCGTTGATGTGGATGGTATGGCCCGGGTTTCGGTCGAGAGCAAAGATGCTAAAGGCTTGTTACCAGGTTACATCGCTGTTGTTGTTGTGAGTGTGTGTGCCAGATCTTAAGGCGTAGCACGGTGAGCTTGCGTAGCGAATCCCCTTTCCTTTGCCAAGTTACCATCTCACTACAGGAAGATACTTGTCATGTGAGGCTTTGCGATCTCCATTTGCAGAAACATCTCACAAACAAATATGAATAGGCATTAAATGAGGGTTGGACAAAATTATTTCATGTAGGACATTTTGCAATACTGGTTACATACAGGTGTTTATTTTACTTTATTAATAAAATAATAATAAAGTACTACATCTTTATTTAATGTCATAGAAAAATTATATTCCATATTGCCCTAACCATCATGGTGTAATATGTATTTGCTGTTTAAATCCTGATGACAGAGGTTGCGTTAACTGTGCATTTTCATCCATCCATCCATCCATCCATCCATCTTCATCCGCTTAACCAGAGTTGGGTCGCAGGGGCAGCAGCTTCAGCAAGGAACCCCAAACCTCCCTTTCCCGAGTGACATTGGAAAGCTCTGACTAGGGGATCCCGAGGCGTTCCCAGGCCAGTGTGGAGATATAATCTCTCCACCTAGTCCTGGGTCTTCTCCGAGACCTCCTCCTAGCTGGACGTGCCTGGAACACCTCCCAAGGGAGACGCCCAGGGGGCATCCTTAGCAGATGCCCGTAACACCTCAACTGGCTCCTTTTGACGCGAAGGAGTAGCGGCTCTACTCGGAGTTCCTCATGGATAGCTGAGCTTCTCACCCTATCTCTAAGGGAGAAGCCATCCACCCTCCTGAGGAAACCCATTTTGGCCACTTGTACCCGTGATCTTGTTCTTTCGGTCATAACCCACCCTTCATGACCATAGTTATGGGTAGGAACAAAAATTGCCCGGTAGATCGAGATCTTTGCCTTCCGGCTCAGCTCTCGTTTTGTCTTAACGGTGCGGTAAAGCGAATGCAATACTTATACTAATACTTACTTACTGCAATAGAATCCTTACACAGCTCTCACTTTGGACATACAGGAATTGGATTGCCCTTAAAAGGGACCCCCTCACCCCATAGTCCCGCAGCACCTCCCACAGTATCTTCCGGGGGACCCGGTCAAACGCCTTCTCTAGATCCACAAAGCACATGTAGACCGGAAGGGCATATTCCCAGGCCCCCCTCCAGGATCCTTGCGAGAGTAAAGAGCTTGTCCGTTGTTCCACGACCAGAACGGAATCCACATTGTTGTCACTGAGTTTTGACAACCTCAGTTACCTCCCCCAGGGAAATTGATGATGATCCCCCAGCAGCCTCCAACTCCAACTCGATCACAGACAGCGTGTCAGTCGGATTCAGGAGTTCCTCAAAGTGTTTCTTTCACCGCCCAATAACCTCCTCAGTTGAGGTCAACATTGTCCCATCCTTGCTGTACACAGCTTGGATGGTTCCCCGCTTCCCCCTCCTAAG